>JAJGRW010001328.1:100326-406593 GCA_025461045.1 Carex parvula
GGCAGAATGCAGGGAAATGGAAGTTTCTGAGACTATTAATTTCTGTGAAAGTTCAGGGACCAATTTGCAAGCTTTGAATAAAATCATGTGAACACACATGTCAATTGTAAATATTTATTATTTTTTTATATTCAAGGCAAGTATAAATTACACCCTGTAATTTGGGTAATGTGAAAGGGGAACTGGAAGACTGAAAATTTAAATATCTATCTTCATGGTTTTATTAAAGTGTCAAGCATTACGTGCTAGTTGTTGTATTTTATACTTGTATAATCTTGTAACATATTTACATTTATACAATAAAAAAGAAAAAACAAAGAAAAAAAAGAATATAACGGTTATCACCATGCCTTGCATTTATTGTATTCTTGTCATTGTTTGCTTTATAAAAAATTTCAACGGAATTGTAATTTTTGGGGTAGCAAATAGTAAAATTTAAAAATTTGAGAGTTGACTGTTGTGGTCAATGGAAATACTTGAGATTAGGGAGGATGGTTTTTTCTAAATTGGGAGTATTTTTGCATCCCATAGGAGCTGATTTGCGTCCAAAAAAGCATCAACTCGGTTTGTTTCATATTGGGGGGTAATCAGTTTGTCTGTATTAAAACTGCCATAAAGATCTATGATATAAGAACACTGTCGGATGTATCTTTTAATTTCGATCTGGGACAATATAACCATTGGTTTGGATTAGTACTAGAAAATTTTTGACATGTTTTGGTTCAGAAAGAGTTACCTTTCAAGCTAACAGTTCTCTATGTGGTCCAGCAAATGTACATCGTTTGCATATACACAAGCAAAAACATCTGCCTTCAATAAGTGATGTCAGCTTTTAATGGTCTCCATGATATAAATGAATGGGAAAAATTGAGGGTATATCCCTCCAAACTTTTATAATTGGAATTAGAGGAGGGATCAAGTTACAACAAACTTACAACAACTATTTTTTTCATTTTCAAAGTCCAAATCGTCGATTCAAACCGTTCAACATGATTATCTAAATAAAATGTGCTTGCAGATCAAATTTTACATTTTTTTTGAATTTTTTTACTATTTATTAAAATGAGTACAAAATTCAATGGTCTGAATATGACTATTTTTTGTAAAATACTTAATAAATAGTAAAATAAAAAAAATGTAAAATTTGATCTGCAAGCACATTTTATTGTGGAGATCATGTTGAACGGTTTGGATCGACGATTTGGACTTTGAAAATGAAAAAAATGATTATTGTAACTTTATTATAACTCAAATTTGTTGTAACTTGATCCCTCCTATTGGAATTATCCCCCTCAGACTTTTAATATAGGATATATCCCTGTTCAGATTTTCCCGTTGAATGCTTAATGTATTTAAATATTAATTCAAATATGTTTTAACTCATAATTAACTTTTATACAAACATTGAAATAACCCACCTCCCTATTCTCTCCTCAGCCGAAGGAAAATAAAGAAGCGATAGTCCATGTATAGGAGTAAATTATAGCCAGATTGCAAACTCCTCCTGGATGATTTCCTCGTGGCAAGTGACTCGGGTGATGAATTTGGTACAATGCGAGCATTTTCCCTTGTACTGCCGTGGCAAGTGACTCGGGTGGTGGGTCAAATTGCGAAGAAGCTTCAATTTTTTAAAGGCCATTTAAAGCTTGTGTTCTTGCCACGGCAGTACAGAGAAAAAGCTCGCATTGTACCAAATTTTGCAAGGACTCGAGCCTCTTTAATGTCTCCCTTACCAACACCATCTCCGCATATGAGTTTTCTACATACTAAGGATTTTCAGAATTGTCAGAATCTTAGATAGGATTGTGATCTCTTTACTTCGAGTTTCGATTGTATAAGAGACATAAATGAGCTTTTTATTAATCGTCTTTCACGAACATATAATGTGCAATCATGCTACGAGATCCAGACCATGTTTTGAAATTTTTTGAGACTTGACCTTTTTCAAGGAAGAACTAAAATTTTCACCGATCGAGCTTCAAAATAACCAAAACATTTAGTTAGTGAAAATTTTGTAGTACAATTTTCTGTTGTTGCTAACAATTTCTGTTCAAAATTTTAATTATTTTATAGTTTTGCATTCAATTGCTTCTTTGTTTATTTTTTTTGGTAGATTGGTGGACCCGTTATATCTAATATAAAAGTTAGGATGAAAGGTAAATGGTAATTACGAATTTTGGTCTAAGATTAATTGTGAGATAAACGTTGTTTTGACTAATCTTAAAATGATTTAAAATCAAACAATGGATACTATGAAATAGAATTGTGAGGTTTGGACTGGTGAGGAAATTTTTTAATTGCAAATCGGACGCACACTTATAACACACTGGCCCTTTAATATTGACGCGGAATTAAAATCAGGACGGTTCTGATCTTAACTCAAAATTTGACGGTTTTTTGTTTTTTTTTGAAAAAACCAGATAGAGGCTACCAGTGTAACTCAAAATTTGAGTTAACTCAGGATAATACGAGGTTCTTACACCCCTCCTCGATTTTTTTATTATCTCAATTAAATATAAAATTACAAAGCTTGCCCCGATTTTTTTTTTTTAAATACCTCGACCACCGTAATTCCTGGTGGTCCTGAAACTTTCAGGTTTTTTCTTTTTTGAAAAAATGAGGAGTAATTGAACATTAAAATGTTCACCGTTAATTTTTTTAATGATTTATATCACATGGATAATATAAACTTGACTAAATGACAGCAGAACACTATATTAGTTAATTAAAAAAATTAGATAAGCATCCATCTTTCAGACGAGTGTATATGAATGCTCCACAATTGTATATGATTTTACTGTATGATCCGTGCGTGATATAAAGGAAATACAATTTTTTTTACGTCATCGATCCGTTGTCTTTCTGTTATAATGGATCTCTATTTATTTTTTTAAAGTCAATTCACTCATTTCTAAAGCACTTGTAGATTATACATGTATTCTCTGAGACATATTCCGTAAACATGTGAGGCTAGGGTGAGGGATAAGGCAAAGAACGAACAATAGCATCACCGAAAAGGCGATCTCTAATGAAAGAAATTTCAACATATGACCACTTTCTCGAAAAGGCAGCGAGAAAAGATATAGTGAACAACCATCGGTTCATTAAACAAACATCGCATTCAGAATTGTAAAAAAACAAAGAGAAGAGTCTCAAAATTTGAGATTTAAGTTTACGACCTAAGTTATTTTCAATCTAATTTTTATTTCTTGTCATTTACTATACTCTTTCTGAACATTGTTCATGTAAATGTATGAATCTCCTATTTAGAGTTATTTTGGTTATATTTATCATTTTTTTAGTTTAAATGTTTTTGTTTGACATTTAGTTTAGTGTTTTTTATATTCGATTTAGGATATGCTATTATAAAGAAGATTATTTTGAGAATTTGGTTTAGTGTTTTATCAAAATTAGTTTAGTGTTTTCATTTAATAAAAAAAAAACATAATTTAGCAAAAAAAAAAAACGCCAGATTTTTTGACGATTCTAAAAAAAAATGGACCGGATTATGGCGGTCGGGACATTTAAAAAAAAAAAATCGGAGCAAGTTTGTATATTTGTATTAATTAGGATACAAAAAAAAAAAAAAAAAAAATCGACACCCCTCCTCGCTTCTTCGCTATTAGATACTACGTTTGATCTGACCGTTTGAATTTCCCGATCCAACCATTTTAAAGTTTTGAGTATCCGGAGAGGATACGGGCTCCATTACAAATCCCACCACGCAGGTCGCTGACGTGGTGCCCACATTCTTTCGGCCCAAGTCAAACTCAGCCTAAGGTAAATTCAAGCCCAAACAAAAACTAAGAAGAAAAAAAATTGCAGCCAGGGTACATCCTGTCAAATTAAGTGTCTATCTCATCCAGTAAATAGCTACGTGTCACGCACTCCCAAGCCGTGAGCCCTGAGCCCTACACGTGTCCCTGCCCCAATGCCAGCACCGCCAATTGTCGTACCCCCTCCAAATAAATAACCCATATGTCTAAACCATTTTCTTTACAAACTTTGAAAAGATATATAAGAAAAGTAAGAGAACATTTGTACAAGACAAACTCAAGATGTGGAGACAATACATAAGAGCAGTGGCGGACGATCCTGCAAAGCGTGTCCCACCTGGCTCTGGTTCGTACGGTGGAGGTGGCGGCATGTTTCGGCGGTACAGCCCCACCACCACCTGCGCTGTTGCTGGTTTACTGGTTGCCGGAACAATAGGATATTTTATGTTCTATGACAAATCAAGGGCCTCGAAGCGCCATGGGGTTCGCGAGTATGATCGTAATTATCCTACGGGGCCTCCAATGGCAGATAGAGATAGAAATGTTGGAACCAAGTGATCTTGTAAAGGGTCTGATATGGGTAAAGATTTTAACAGAGTAGTATTTGCTTCATCTATGCGCATGAACTATGTGCAGCTCTGTATTGATTATATAGTTTGTGCGCTGCATGAAGCCAAAATCACTTTGTTAGGTCTTTAACCGTCTGATATCTTTTTCTTTTGTGGGATGGGAGAGCATGGATATATTATATACCAAAAGTTCTGTTGTAATAATTAGTTTTTCAATTTCATTGTATGCTTTTGTTGGAGTCTTTTCATGTCACAATAAGTTTTAGTCTGTGTATGTTGCTGCTCTTGTTTCTGTGACGCTTCTGTCCCAACTGGTTTTTTACATCATTACATGTGTGTTTTCATTTCTTTATAAATTGAACGTCGTACAAGATAACATGCTATGGTAGATATATATCTGTCCCCTGAGCACTATATGATTTTCTTTATTTTTCTCTCTTGCTGGAGGGTTATTTGTTAGTTAACTAAGCAGATACTAATTAAGGATTTCAATTTGTGTTATATTTTGTTCATTTCTATTGCATGTATCCTTGTGAAGACACGTTAAGAGCCGATTTTGAATTGAGATAATCTATTTACTGTACAAACTGAAAGCTGTCTAATAATCGAGACGTGTGCTGGTAGGAGGAGTAGAGATTGGAGAAGAATCAGATGAGGGAATAGGGATAGAATTGGGATTAGGATCGGTCTCCATTGGAGCTCTGATACCATAAAATCTAACCTAAAGTATAACAGTAGATAAGAAGAATGAATCTTGTATTCTTTTCATAATCAATTAGTCAAACAATGCTCATATATAGGCTCATCAATACGTCTATAACTAACTAAATCTGTTACAGGTGCTCACAAATCCTATTACAAAATTATTATGTAGTTTCTAACTGAGCCTGATCTATGTGAACACCTTGGTTATCACCAGGTCTTTGCTGTTAGACCTTCAGGCCGAAATCCTCTTTATAAACCATCGATATTTTGATAAGCACCTGGAATAGTGAATTATAAATAAAAAAAATGTTATATATCTTTTGATTTTTCGCCCATCTATTTCTAATTTCTAACGACATCTTACAAATCGCATGGGGAGAGTAAAAGTCCGTTTTCATATCTATACTAAAAGGGATGAATATTTTAAATTTTAAGTAAATAAAATGATGTTGTATATACTATAATCACAAATTTCAAAATCTTTATTATAATAAAAAGAATTACTTCTTTATTGTATAATTAAAGCATATAATTTTCGTTTATGACATGATCCAACATATGTGCATATCAAAATTAATATCAGGAAAGAGTTTTGCATGTGTTTACACCTAAATGTTGTGTTTTCATGTAAATATTGCTGAACTCTTATTTGATTACTTTAATATATAAATGATGTCGACTCTTAACTTATTATATATTAAAAAAGAGTAGAAATTTACTATCAAATAAGTTTTTTATTTTATTTAATTATTTATAATTAAATAAAATATGTTAGTAATTATATTTAATTATTTATAATTTTGGTCACTCCTAAATTTTGCAACGAGATATGTGAGAAAATCAATAAATATATAAATTAATAAGAAATAGACATAATACTTGTGTTATGGATTTATATGTTTTCAGATGTTGTAGTACAATTTGTATTTTATAATTATTGATGTTTTCTTTTAGAATAATTATACTATTTTCTTCTTCAATATCTCAAAAAATCCTCGCCTTAATTAATACTGTCTCACTCTCCTAGTCTGATCTCCAAAAAGAACTCAAAGTAGCGATTCTCTTGTTTAGTGGCCTCCGCCACTCGACCTCCCTCCTCAACGGCTCCCTGCACGTTCTCTCTCCTGAAAGAGATGGATCCTGATCTGATGCTCGTATGATCCCATTTATTCTCTCCTCGCGAACCCTATACTGCAGCCTATGTCGTACATTCTTTCTTAGTTCAAGTTCAACCGCATGCATACAACAATCCCACACCCTTAATTTCATGCCAAACCACAAATTATTTAATTAGGAAGTATTCATTAATTTGTAATTGGCAAAATGGCTCTAATTAGTATACCATTTTATATGATGTTATTGATGGTGCATATCTTTATACTTTCATCATGTATATGCACAACATATATTTATATACCTTTAGTTTATTTATGTGATTTTGACTAACTATTTAAGTAGGTATATTGGTAAATAATGCGAACAGATCAGAGTCAGTCGAGCTTGGTATCATTGGATAGATTATAAATACTTTGAATCAATACTGTTCAATGTTGTATGATGAGGTATAAATACTTGCAAATGTCGATATTAATACTTGTAGATATCAGCCAGTGAAATATGTAAAAAAAAAACACTTGATATGTAAACTACTTGCTCTTGCACGACGAGGTATAAATACTTGATACGTAAAACTACTTGCTCTTGCAAGACGAGATATAAATACTTACAATATTTGATATTAATACATTTCGAACGCCAATCAGTGTCATATGTAAAAAAATTAAAATTCGATAGAATATATTAGATGAAAATACTTTGACACACGAACTATTTACAATTCACTAGTTATTGCTTATACCAGCTATGTTGTGTTTTCATGCCATGTACTGTTATTAATTCACTGCATGGGAAGTTTTTCTGAATGCTTTTAGCTCCTCATAAATTTAAAATTTATAACTTTGACCATAAACTTTATAATTTTTCATGTATTAATGCTTTACAACTATCCTTTCAAGTTTCTCTCCATTTTATTTTAAGTCTAGAAAAGGGAAGATCTTCACAGCATCGTGGTACACAAAGTACTTATTAAATCTCATCTCATTCAAAAAGATCTTGCAATTATGAATCGTGAAGGGATTAAAATAAACAAACAGAACATTAAGCACGGAATACTTCACCAATCTCCACATGCTCCTTCCGAGCTAAAAAAAGAAAAAAAGGCAACTACCAATCTACGAATCTGCTTTTTGTAAGCATGAAATTTGAGCTTCATTGAGCTAACTTTGCTCAATCTTAGCCCCTTGACCAGTTGCAAATAATTTTCAAAACTAGATTGAATGATGATGTCAAACAGTATACAAAACACATTTTCCAATAGCCTCGGGGCGAAACAAAGACCTATATCCCAGGCACCCGGAACACACAATTTAAGAATCCCCTTCTTAAGTCACAAAATCTAACAAAAGGAACAACTGCTACAAACAATTTAAACTTAACAGAAGGTACCATACCATATCATTCCCTCTAACACAATTGGAAATAAAATAATAAAACCAACATTCTACAAAACTTAAGAACATATTCAAAATAGTTAAAGAAGTACTCCATCCAACCTTAATCAATCTTGACAGAAGAGTAGATCAGCCGTGTGAACCAGAAACATGCGAAAAACCCAATGGTACCGGTGAGAACAAAAAAGGCATAAGAGGCAATAAGCATGTACCCAAAATACAAAATTCCTGACACCAACTTTGTTATCTCCAATTTCGTGAAGAAATAGAATGTTGCATAGAGAAACAGGTAGAGAGCAGACGACCCAGCAGTCAGGTATGAGCGCCACCACCACAGATAATCCTCACTACACAGCTGGAAGTAGCATAGCACAATAGTAATCTCGGCACATGTAATTATCAGAATAACAAAAACCAGGAATAGGAAACCAAAGATGTAGTAGAACTGGTGGAGCCAGATTGAGGTGAGAATGAAGAACAACTCAATAAAAACAGCACCAAACGGTAAAATACCACCGATCAGAATCGAGAATACTGGGTTCATGTACCACGCTTGTTCAGGTATCTGCCTTGGGATCTTGTTGGTTTTCACTGGATCCTCCATAGCAGGCTTCTTGAACCCAATATAACTACCAGCAAAAACAAGCGGCACTGAGATGCCAAACCAGAGGAGCACCAAGGCAAACATGGTCGTGAATGGCAGGGCACCCGATGACTTCTCGCCCCAGATTAGCGCATTCAGTACAAAGAAAATTCCCGAAATGACCCCGGGGAACATAACTGCGGTCTTCAAGGTCACATTCTTCCACTCAGTTCCCTTGAACATCTTGTACAACCTAGAAGAGGCATACCCAGCAAATAACCCCATAAAAACCCAGAGGAGCACCATTGCGGTCATGAGGCCACCTCTGTTGGAAGGAGAGAGGAAACCCAAGAGAGCAAAGATCATGGTGACGAGCACCATACAGAATAATTGGACGCCGGATCCCACATAAACGCACAGCAGATCAGAATAGATAGGTGGGCGAAAGACGTCACCATGGACAAGTTTCCAGCCAGTCTCCTCCTGGGCCTCTTCTTGGGTCTCAAGTTGGTTGTACTTGGAGATATCACGGTAGAGGGTTCGAAGCATGATCATGGCTACCATGCCAGAGAGGAAAAGTACAATCATGAGGGAGTTTACGATAGAGAACCAATGGATCTGGTCATCTGTCATTAGGAGATAGGTGTCCCAGCGAGAGGCCCACTTTATGTCGCTCTCCTGAAAAAGCAAGTTAACAATTATTGTTAGTTCAGATTCATCTGATTTGACACAGGTTTATGCAAAACAGTAGAGATTTCAGTTAGACACGTGGTTGGGTTGGACAATAGAACTTAATACTGTTCTTTTATGCACATATATTGTTGAATGGTATAATGTTTAATACACCTGCTTAGTTGAGGTTTACTCGTGCAAATGTAATGCATGGCATGCTCACTCCAAAGTGGTATACTAACCAATTCCATTTAAAAATATTATTCCATTTAAAACCTCATTTCATATATTAAACAGCTAATACATAATACCTAAGTGAGCTAACTCGAGTAATTGTTACCACATGATGGTTTAACATATAAGCATACCTCAAAATCAACATCAAAGGTGAAGATAATGTCCTTGTTGGCCACAACCTCGTGAGGAGTGTCAGAGTTTGTGACAAGACGCTTCGAGTGGGGATCACATGTGGTCAAGCGTGTCTTGTTCCCATTCCACTCTCCTTCAAACTCATGTTTCACACTGTTATCCACAAAAGAAAATTCTCGCTTTATGTCAAGAATTTTGAAACTAAGAATGAAGCACAATAAGCATGTTTTACTCAAACAAAATCTATACAAGAAAGATAAAACTATTGATGTGCCAATCCCTCTGCCCCACGAGAACGAAAATTTTAAAGAAAATAAATAGGGAATTAGCTCAAGAAAACATGAGAATAGCCTTGTACACCTCAATTCCATGGTGTGTAAATTGTACATCAAATGGTGCATAAATTGTCCACGTCTAATCCCCATTCTCCATCAAATGGTACATACACTATCCTCCTTCCTCGTGAAAATAGCATTAAAAATGCAGGGCGAAAGATTTTCGTTTTCGGTGCTATTTGAATAAAATACGGAAGTACAGAGTTACTCGTCCTACATAGGTATGCTATCTAAATAATTTGTAAGGACATATCTTAAACTATTCTTTGAAAAAACATATGAGAGAGAGAGGGACCAACCTGAAGGGTTTCACCTCAAAGCCAACAATCCTAGCAAGGTCAGTCTCTGGATCTTTGTGGAACTTAACAACAAATGACAAGTGATTGTTGATGAAGTACTTCTCTTCTTTGCTCTGCATTTATTCTGCCCAAGATTAGCTCATCCTTGCATGGTAATTCATAAAAGGGCAAATATTACTATGTAGTATTGCTTAACACTACAGATGAAGAAACCCGATACCCTCATGTTATTTTCATTCAGCAATAGACCACGGATTACAACTAAAGAGAGAATTCGTGTTTTGTTCGTTCAAAATTTCAAAGTAAATCCATCCAGTCACTAAACTTATCAGTTAAACTATGTAAGATGTGCACCGTATGTAAATTATTATTTCAGAAAAGTAAAATAAATAAATATTCATTCAAAGTTTCAAATCAGAATGTATTAAAACCAAATAATTCATGAATTAACACTATTGTATGAACATCAAATTCAATAGTTAGAGATACAAAAGAAAAATCGAGAGATAAAGCTTACACCAGCATATTGGCCTTTGACACCAACATGAAATCCATGCTGATAAACAACACCCTCCTGATCTGATCTCTTGAATGGTACCACTAGAGGAAGATTGTCAAGTATCCTGTAATTTTTAATAAGAAGTTCAAAAAGTATTAAGGATATCAAATTAAGATGTCAGCAAAAAGCCGCTGTGAGGTTGTATTGGACTGTACATGACCTGTACCTGTCAGGCGCGAACCATATAGATATTTTTTCTTTTTATTTCCTGCTCCGATGGTTCAATTAAAAAAACTAAAAACATCAATTGAAAATCAAATAACCTATTGGTCAAAATGAAAAAATCATCCTGGTATCATACTGTTTATGTTAACATTCTATGCCTTTATGCAGCTTTGATGTTCAAAATAAAAACCTTGACAGAAAATGATTGTTTGAAAAAAAAAAAGAGTAAAGAGTTTCCTCCCCAAAATCCAAGGACTTCTAAACAATAATTTTTATTGGGTGGAAAATACTATAGCATCTAAACAAAATTAAGACCTTCAGACTTACATGTTGACTCGATACTCATCTTCTATCTTCTCCTTGAGTTCTTTGGCTTCCTTCTCATTAATAGTGATCTTGCAAACAATCTGACACATCTGAGCCTCCCTCATTTGGAACTGTTACCAAAAGTAATAGAAAGAAGGCCTTCATGAGAACTAGTTTATTAGTTGAAGATAATCTATCAACATTTGGACACCATAAAGAAATGGTCAGAAGAATTCAAGCCTTATCCTCCAAGAAATAATAACAAAAAACAAATTTACAGTCAACGAACCCCTCAGATCTAGTCTCGTATTTTTGTCATTACTAAAATGTCATACTCATCATAACGATAATTCCATGGTTTATCAGTATCATAGCAAAAGTTTGCAGAAATAAATTCTGTAAAATGATACCAACCACATAAGGAGAGTTCTCAATGCGGTCCCCACGAAGCACCTCACCAAGGTTTTCAGCACTGTCGACTATTTTATCGGGCTTGCAATACGGCAGAGAATAGTATGAGTAAGGTAGCTGTGTCTTTATCGATGTTAGTTTGTTCGCCTTCACTGACAGTGGATCTCTCTATAAAAACAAAAACAAAATACAAATAGATGTATAAGACATGTGTATTACTTACTATTGAGGACATGCATTTCATAACCATCAATAATAACTTTAATTTTGTCCGCATTCAATTTTTTTTTGAGGAAAAAAAAAATTGAATGCAAACAAAATTAAGAACTAATAGTTCTTAGAATCACACTTTGGAAGATGCACTGTTAAATTAATTAACTTAGAAATATAGAATTCATGATAATCAGCATTAGGAAGTGTACCAATAAACTCACAAGCTAGGGCAAGTGTTCAATTAAGCTAGGGCACCATTAATAGAAGCAGGAGCAATTTATCTTGAATGTTTCTTGAATGTTTAAAATAGAAGCTGATCACTAAAACTAATTGATTAATAAATAGCACAGATGAGAAGTCATGAGTTTTAAACTCATCAGACACCTTCTGTTAAGCAGTTTACTCAATCACAATTCAAAAGTGAAGTCGTATCAGTTAAAAGTTGACGCTTTTAGACTATTATTTCAATCTTAATCCATGCAAAAGTTTTGCTAAGAGCTTATCAATTTGTTTGTCAACAAATCATAATGAGCCTAAATCTAATGAAAAAATCGCATTTTACAAATCAAGGTAAGAAAAGCCCGTCTAAGTCACTCCCTCTTTATACGCCAGCGTAGCTGGTTTTCCGATCAAAAGAGGATAGAATTCCTAACATGCATATAAAGAGACCGAGAAGTATAAATTACATAATACCTTTTGGAAATCAGCGGGAGCAACTCCAGGTAAGTAGAAGCAACTCGCCGGAGGTGCCATGATCGAGAGAAGCACCAGAACAGTGGCGATCCATGAGAAAGATCGCAGAGATCGAGAGATCTCCATAGAGGATGAAGGGCAAGAAGGAAACCTAGGGTTTGAGGGCCAGGATGTGCAAGAGCAAGAGAGAGATCTGATAATGGAGCAGCGACGACCAAGGGGAGGAAATTAAGAGAAACTTTTTATCTTATGCCCTTGAAGAAATCAACATTTGTACAAAGTGTCTGCAGGAATTCGTATCCTCTGAGTTTAACTCAAATTTTGAGTTTAGATCTGAACCGTGCAATTTAAAACAGCACGAATATTAATGGGCTCCGTGCATTCAAGGAGTGGGCAGGATTGGCCCGGATTATGATCGGACGGTCAGAAGCTAAACTCAAACGGTGCGTTAATGCAGAGGAAGCGAACTCTTGTTTGCAGACGTTAAAATTGAAAGGTTTGACTGTCGGATTACCAAGGAACAACTGGAGATTATGGCAATCGAGATCGTCTATACAAGATCCGAGGGTTTAGATGGTTTCTAATATATTTAATCTAGCTATTTTATTTTAGTTACGTAGTTCATCTGTGTCACAACGAGTTTGATCTCAGTTAGACGGTGTTGATTTAGCTGAGTGCACCCCCATTGTTTTTTACGCAGCTGGAGATGAGCCTTGAAATGTCGGTGGTCGTCATAAATGAGATCGATTGAAGGTCCGATTATTTGTTATATTTTCACCCAAACGCTTATTATTATTCAAAAATGTTATTGTAATCTACATACATTTTCTAGCGATCTAATGGCGAAGAACCAAAGGTTTCAGACTTTCAGTTAGAAAATTAATCCCTTAATTTTTATAAATATCCTTAAAAATGGTTTAAACTTCAATTTTATTCAGACAAATTAATAAAAATGCTCTTAATCAACACCATTGATTGAAAATCTTACTTCCCCCACAGGCGATGGATGATTAGCATCTAACAATTGTTGAAATTTTGAAAGACAAATCGACTCCACTTAATTTTTATAAAAATCCTTAAGATTATATATAAAGTTTCAACTTAATAATATTAAGCAAATTCTACAAAAAAAAATCCTCTTAATGAACACCACTTTCACAAAATTCTGACCTCTGCTACATTGGCGATGGATGTATTAACATTAAATAATTTCTGATATTTCTTACGCAAGTAGCTAAACAATAAAAAATAAAGATATTACAAATTTATGCTAGGTATATATATTAAATCTATAATATAAAAATCAATTGATGACTTGTCAATTCTTTATGGAAAGTGACAAACCAACTTCTTCCGAAACACAGCGTAAAAAGGAAGGTTGCAAAAACAAGCTAAAGGCCTAAAGCGGCAAAGCCCCTCTCCTAGCTTCAATTTCCGCGTCAAATCCCACAAGTTTGAAAGAGACTACAAGTCTACAATCCATGACTGTTCTTGAGCATGACTTTATAACTACCATGTTAACCATGAATATCGTAATAGATTGTAAATTTATCAACTAATTGTCTCCAGTGCCTAAAATATACAGGTCTTAATTAATTAATATTTTATATGAAATAAATTTAATGAACAAACAAGAAGACACAGTCCATCTTGTTAGTTGTTACCTATAATAATCAAAGTCTTAATAGTTAATAGTAACATACCTCACGTCTTCATACTTGATGAAGAATTTATTTCTATTGTTCTCCATAATTCATAATTCATAATGCGAAACAATTATTTGAAATAAGTTATTTATATTGTTCTCCATAATTCATAATGCGAAACAGTTAAAGTCTTAATACTCTTAACGTTTGTGATTTGTCCTCCAGAAAAGTCCTAATACCTATCAAACAAATTATTAAGAGTGAGCCTATGGTGCTATGCATAGCACGGATGGCTAGTATACTACGGCTCAATATGGTACTTTTTAAAATCCTAACAGTCGATCCAACCGTTCAATGTGATAATCATATGAATATGTACTTGCAAACTAAATTTTATATTTTTTTGAATTTTTTTACTATTTTTTTAGATAGGTAGAATTTTGATGGTCCAGAATTTTTCAGAAAACACTGATTTTTCTACCTATCTAAAAAAAAGTAAAAAAATTCGAAAAAATATAAAATTTAGTTTGCAAGTACATATTCATATGGTTATCACATTGAATGGTTGGATCGACCGTTAGGATTTTACAAAGTACTATATTGAGCCGTAGTACACTAGCCATCCTTGCTATGCATAGCACCATAGGCTCACTCAATTATTAATATCTAACTGTTCAAATTTTAATACTAACAAAAACTCAAGTTTTTTATATTGGTGAAAAAAAAGCAAATTCTTTATCTTGTTGTCGTTGTGAATGCATCCACAAAATCTTGGATGGAATTTCTGGAATGCAATCTCCAATAAAATTTGGAGGATTTGGTCGGAGAATTGGAGTTGGGGACCATTATCATCCCTCTTATTATTTGATAATTGGAAAGGATATTTTTACTTACTAAGTCAATAATAATAATAATAATAATAATAATAATAATAATAATAAAGGACATATTCATGACCATTTTACACAATAATCACAATTAATGAAAAAATGTATTAAATTAGAAAAAGTAAAATTGTAGAAATATTATCTATATTTTACATAGGTCGTGTATTAAATTTGTTGTAATATAAAATTCAATCGCTGACTATTTAAACCGTATCTAATTAAACTATGTAAATATATACGTATTTTTGCTTTCTTATTGTATAACCTGTTGTGGATAATCGAAAAAGTGGTAAAATCTAAAAACATTAATATTCAACTTATTCTGAACCGTTTGAGAGATATCTCCGACTTGATTAAATTTGTTCCCTCCAAGGAGTTGCCCAATAATAGCTCCAGGTTGATGGTAACAATTTTTTTACTAAAAGTTTCAACGGTAAAAATTTTGAAGCCCACAAATAAAATTTGATTTTGTCGCCTAGTAATTAAAGCAAAAAATATTTCAGATGGATCAGTGCTACTGCTTCCCCAGATTCTTTTTTTCCTCTTTTTATCATCTTTCTTTTGATAAACCTGACTTTTCTTCTTGATGTTTTGAGCTGTTCTTTCATGAAAGTCCATAGGGCGCGCAAGCAAAATATTTTGTTTATCAAGGTCTTGGAATTGGGAAGCAATTTCCGGTATCCATTGCTCTCTTTTATATTGGTTTACAAGGTATGTACGTAGACTTTTTAACTTGTCTATAAAATTTTCTACTTTTGCGTTCAATCTATTTTCTGTTGAATTATTAGTAATTATATTCAGTAAACTTTGGGTTTTGGAAGCATGAGGCTCTTTTGAGGGAAAAGTATCCTGCCAGGTACCGTAAAAAATTCTCTTTACTTTACGGTTTGAGATTTACTCTCAAACGCTTTGAGATTCGGGCTAGTGCAGGGATAGTATTATTGGGCTTTGAGATTCATGCCAATTTAAAAAGAACATTCCAGATCCACTAATTCTAAAAGATTCCCTATTACGGTACCGGGGAGGATCTGAATTCTCTTTTGAGATGGGAATGCTTTGCATATCTAAACTTAAACATAGCCAGAAAATTAAAAGTAAATTATAAACCTGTACAGACAATTTGATGGCAACTCCATGAAACTATGATTCACATATGAAATAGGTTCTTTTTGAAAATGAGAATTATATTTAGAACACTTGAGAAATGTATGTTTTTACATACTTATTATCAGAGATGGAGTCAGACTTTCGAACTATGGAGATCAATTATATATAATTTTTGTACGGCGAATGAAGATCAATTTTACATTACCATAATATTTTACTCTAAATTATATCAAAAATCATACATCAATACAAAATATTTGAAAAAAAATAGAGGTCAAGAAGCCCATTCTTTCTACTTAGCTCCGCCTTTGCTTATTATTATTGACTACATAGTGTTCCCTGCTCCTTTTGAGGTCCTCTATTAGCATCATTAGGTTCCATGACATCTCTTTCATTAAATAACAGCCCTCTATTAGCATCATTTGTCTGTTAGCCTGTTGGGCCACTAGAGATACCTATAATTGACATTCATTTTTGATTTTTTTTTTTAAAATAGAATTACTGTAAAATCATTTAACGGAACAAGCCTTTGCTGTTTCAAATTTAGAAATCTAGCCTCCACCGATCCCTAGGATCGGTGGAGCAAAAAAAATCCAATCTACACCGGTCCTAGGGACCGGTGGAGCCTGTTTTGCACAGCCACACCAAGTTACACGCAGGACCACACGGAAAACACCCTACACCGATCCTGTGAATCGGTGGAGCTTAAAAAATGCCTCCACCGGTCCTGTGGATCGGTGTAGGTAGGTTTAGGGTTAAAGACCAGCCAGCCGCACCTTCTCCTCTCTTCTTCTCTTCTCTTCCCAGCCGAACCGAACCTCTCTTCTTTCTTCTTTCTTTCATTATTTCTGTTTTCTCAAATTCTTAGAGGAGTTGCCATATGAACAGATCGCCACCACCATTGTACTCAGCATCATCTTCTGATTATTATTGTGAGTTTTTCTTTTACTCATCTGTTTATATTTGGTGTTGTAAAATTGAAAAATATTTGGAGTTAATTTGGTGTTTGAATTTTATTCAGCAAAATGTCACTGCTATTGATCAATGTGTATTATGGTGGTAACCTCCAAAACACTTCAACAGGTGTTGGTTATGACATAGGGGCTGCATTTACCTTTACCGTATCTGATTCTACCAGTTTTGCTATTGTAAGACGGCAAATATACGTTGGACTTGAATTGCTTCCAAGTCGAGTCAAATTGACAATCAGGGTACGTATGAACACAGCACAACCCGGATCGTACCATTTCTCACTATTTCGGATAGAAAATGAGGAAACTTGGGATGTCATTAAACAAACTGCAGCTCAAGTGGCTGGATTTAAGGTTATATAATTGGTAGCTGAGGCACACCAAGGTAGAACCCAAATCAGTTATGATCCGTGTCCAGATAGTTTGCCTGGAGGTAGTAACACACCGTCGGTTCAGACCGGCTTTCATCCTGACTCGGGCAGTGTACCTGTACCCACCTACACACCTCCGGTTTAGGCTGGTGATGACCCTTGTGAGCAATCAGATCGAGACAATGAATCTGATACAAGTTCTTTTGATGATGACGATTCTGATGAAGCATGGGACGCAGATATGGACGAATTTGAGGCTGAAATGAACGCCCGAGAAATATTGAAGGATTGGCACGAGTCGATCCCATTCCTCAATCGATGACTTAAGCATCCATGTTCATCATTCAACGATGAATTGCCAATGCCATACAAGGATCGTGCATTTTTTGCGAACCCCCCCAGGTTAAATGAAAAACTTGCTGAAGGTCAAATGTTTGAATCCAAAGCCAAACTAAAATCAGAACTTGCTGATTTTCACCTACCCCGAAACACAGAGTTGGAAGTGCTAAACAGCAGCAAAACTAAGTATAGAGTTAAATGTAAATCTTCTAAATGCCAATGGAAATTGTATGCAATTGTAGTACCAACAGGTGCATGGACAATTTCCACCAACCCGTTTATCCACACTTGTTTTGGAAGTGATGAAAGGTTGGATAGTCATCAAATGACTGTCAGAGTAATTGCTGATATTATTAAACCGGCTTTGAAAGATGATCTGGAGTTAAGCATTAAAGCGGTCAAGCATATGGTTAAAGTTAAATTTGGGTCAGTAGTGCCCTCGTATAACAAGTTGTGGAGAGGTAGGGAACTTGCAATTGCCGACTTGTTTGGGAGCTGGGAGAAGTCTTACGAGATGCTGTCATCGTTGTTGGGTGCCATCAAAGCATCTAATCTAGGTACACAGTACCTAATAGAACATGGACCATCAGAAGATTTTAATATCAATATTTTCAACCGGGTTGCATGGGCATATGGGCCATGCATTGAAGCATGGCCTCATCTTCGACCCGTTATCAGTGTTGATGCCGGGTTCTTATCCGGAAGATACAAGGGTAAACTTTTTATGGTTTGTGCTTACGATGCAGAGCAACAACTCTTGCCACTTGCATTTGCAATTTGTGAAAAAGAGTCTATAGAAAATTGGGGTTGGTTTATGAATTGGTTGCGTATCAATGTTGTCGGGCCAGGAAGAATCTGCGTTATCTCGGACCAGCACCTTGGTATACGAGGGGTGTTTGAGGCTCCTATCTGGGATGGTGTGAGGAAAACGGTGAAGCTATCCACCGACTGTGTTCACAGCATATTTGTGAAAATATTTGGAAAAAATACCCTCAAAAGTGGATCAAAACTGTATTCAAAAAATATGTTGAGAAGAAAAAAATCTGGAGATTTGAAGAGGGGATGGAAAGAATTAGGCAAAGAGATGCAGACGTATATGACTACATTATGAAATTTGGTAAACGGCTCCGCAACTCTGATGCAGAGCCTTTGGCTCTGCATAAGTGGGCACAAGTGCATGATGGATTTCTCAATCGATGGGGTATAATGACAAGTAATGGCTCTGAGGTACTAAACAGTGTATTTAGGATTGCCAGGCAACTACCTGTGTGTGCAATTGTTGAAAAGACCTTTTATAAGTGCGTCGACTGGTTTGTAAATAGGCGGGAGGCCGCGATTGGATGGGAGGCATCGGGATTGGATTTTTCAATGAACATTACACTGCTTTTACATCGTCGTAATGAGAAAGCAAGGAAACATGATGTAAGACCGATGTATTATGGCCATAACAGCTATGAGGTTATTGATAAAAATGGAATTCTCGAGACAGTAAGTCAATAATTCGATAAATCTAATTATTTACTTTCACGTAATACATTTGATGTAAATATGATTTTTTAATTGAAGGGTGTTCGGGGCGAGGTGAAGTACGATGTTACCTTCCCTGCAGAAGGAATGCCTATATGTGTGTGTCGGAGACCTCAATTAACAGGAATCCCATGTAACCATGTTATGGCAGTTTGTTTCTTTAGGAGGCTAAATCCTAACGACTAAAGTCTGCTGTAAGATTTCCCGGATCTGCAGTGGATGGTCCCATCATACTAAAGTCTCCCGTTAGTTCATCGAGCATGAACTGAGATATAGATCCATGCCCTGTGCCGCTCATGAAGTTGTCCCACGTCGGGGGAGGCTCTGAAGTTGTAGGCCGACGATAATGCTGATCAGGGATATCATCATCCAAATTGATCATGTCCAAGTCCACAGGGATCCCAGCATTGTCGAGTATGCCTCGGAAGATGTGGATCTGATCAATATCCTCCATAATGTCACGAGCATTCTCGAGCATCATCTTGCCATATGCCATTTGTCCCGGGGTCCTCACCATGTCTATTGCCTGCATAGTGAATTGTATCGTGCGAGAAATCTGCATAATACATTTCGAACTGTGACATATTGCACATTAATATTGAAAAATCTAGTTTGATTGAAAAAAAAATAATGTACGAACCACACGAGAATGCCTATGACCATGAGGAACATATGCCAGTGTTGCAACATCTCATGTCCGCGGGGGAGCCTGACGTCGTAGAGCTTCCGGATTGTTATCTGATAGATACACTGATCTCATACCACGCGCGTTGAACCAATGCATGTACATATGATGCCTACTCATGTCATATGGTCTCCGCTCTCCAATTAATACTGCAGGCTTCTCGATGTACTCACTAAGAGTAATCGCCCAACAACCATCCCTTGTTGAATTGCCATCGTGATACCACGTCTTTCGTAAATAACTGATCTCATCCCATGGTAGAGGAGGAGGAGGCGGGATGACTTGGTACTTACCAAACTGGCGCATGACCCTATCCGCATGCTGAAACTCCACCATCCAAAAATGGATCACGTAACCGCAACTAATCCAATACCTCTTTTGTCGTCGGACATGTCGAGGTAACTGATCATAGTAATCAACGTATGGTCGCCAGTTAACTGTCTCATCAGCTAGTCTATCGAAGTTATCTCTATACGTGGCTGTACCACCTGTAAAAAAAATATAAATTTAAAAAAACAATTATAAATCTATCGAAGTTATCTCGAATTATAAATCTTTTTACCTAAGTGAGGGTTCTCTGGCCACAAATGTCGAGTGGTCCACTTCACACCGAAAGCATTCCTCGTATCCTCATCGGCACCACCGAAGGGAGGTGGGTCTGATCGGGGTATAGGCCGACCAACAGCAAATCGAGTCCATGACCAAATCTGTAACAACAACATCGGACCCGCTATCGTGTCTGCCCCCTCGTGGCAAGCATGTGACAACTCTCGATAGAGATGTGCAAGTACAGCACCTCCCCAATTGTATTCTCGTGGAGTCTCTAGATCAGTGATGAATTGCAAGTACATCGCAGGGACTCCATCTGCACTTGAATCTGGAAACATAACCGACTCGAATAAATCCATACAAAAACCTCGAGTGCACCGTGCAACTATCTCATCATTGTGCCAATCTTCTAAGGGTAAACTAAATTGCGCCCGCAACCATTTTAGTCTAAGCGCATAAGCAGAGACGGACAATCGTTCTTTCGATGTGTTAGGATTATAAATCATATATTTATATGGCATTGTCTGATGAAGGTGATTGTAAAAAATAGCCGGATCAGCCCCTAGATCAAACTCTAAGTATGGGTCCCAATCAGTATCGCTGGTGCCAGTAATCGCGTCACTTGCAAATTAAAAGAATTATACAATTAACAATTTATTTTTATAAATAGGTAATTAAATTAACCGATAAACAACTTCTGATTATTAATTACCCTTAGTCGATAAGCCCCATAGACATGCAACATCTTCCAACGTCACTGTCACCTCACCGACAGGTAGATGAAATGTATTGGTCTCCGGCCTCCACCTCTCAACCAGAGCAGTAATCAAATGCGGATCAATCATGCAATCATTAAGGCGAGCAATTTGATACAACCCTAACCTCTTCAGAGCACCGTCCATCCGACTGTTGTAAGCAATACTAGTCTGATGTGAATTTACCTGCAATGAAGAGGTAGGCTGCCAAAAAGAATTAAAACATTATAAACCCTTCAAATACTTCATATAATATTTATTTGCAACAAATAATTAATAAATATAATCAAAATTACCATATCACGAACTTGCCATGCCCTGTGGTTCTGTGGTGCTAATTTCAACAACTCTGGATAATCCGGATTATCCATTGACTCTGTTAGAAAATTTGATAAACAAATATTTTTGCAACTGATGAGAGTCATCACACATAAATATATAAACAAATATTTTTTCAAGCATATAGCTACAATAATGAAAATTGAACTATATGTAAACAACATATCATCTAATTTTGATTTTAAAAATAAACTTCATGAACACTTAATTACACAAATTTATACTACATATTACTAATTTTATACATTTATAATTTTATCTAATTTTAAACTTCATGAGAGTCATCACACATTTATCTAATTTTACAAAAATTATAATACATATTACTAAAAAGTTACATTATACTACATGAACACTTAATTACACAAAATTATACTACATATATACTAAATTACACTAAATTAACATCAAATAAACTCTAAATTAACACTACATTACACTAAATTAACATCAAATGAAATCTAAATTACACTACATTACCACTAAATTACTAAATATACTCCAAATCAACACTAAATTACACCAAATACTAATTTAACACTGCATTTCATAAAAACAATCTAAATATACTAAACAAACTAAATTAAATTAGTTATTCATTTTAATTCGGCTAAAATAAAAAATTATCAAAAGAGGGATATTTACCTCGTCAAAATCGTAGATCCGAAGAGTTTCTAACTCTCTTAGACGATCCAGAAATTTTAAAACAATTGGATGGAGAAATGGTTGAGTAAATTGAGAGGATAAAAGAAAAAAAAGAAAAAAAAAACAAAGGGGTTCGGAGAGGAAACGAAGGAGAAGAAAGGGAGAGACAGAGATGGAGCTCTCGGGAAGAAGAAATTAGAGATCAAGCCTCCACCGGTCCTAGGGATCGGTGGAGCTATAGAAGGGGATTTTCTGTGGCAAGGGGTGCAGTCTGCACCCGTATGGTGCAAAACAGGCTCCACCGATCCCCAGGACCGGTGTAGGTTGGGTTTTTTTTGCTACACCGGTCCCTAGGATCGGTGGAGGCTAGATTTCGAAATTCCCAGTGCCTAAGGCTTGTTCCGTTGATTTAGTTTACAGTAATTCTATTTAAAAAAAAAAACCTTCATTTTTTACTGGCCCAATTAGTGAATATATAAAACCGCCATTGCTGATAATAATCTTCAGATGAATATCTTAAGAAAATAGGCTTCAAAAATAAGGTAGGGAGAGAGTGTATTATTCGAAGTAAATAAAAATACAATCAAAATAAATTCTTGTACAAATTGTTTCACTCGTTGAGAATATTTTCTGTACAAAACAGGTACCAGATACCTATCTAACATAATTATTAATTTCACCTTTTCATTTTCCAGAGGAATATTCCATTCCTTTTGAAACTTTAGCACTTTTTAGTCTATCCAAAATCGCCTAACAGGGTTTTTAGTATTTCAAGCTATGGACAATAACCTCAGGTTGCAAAACTTCTAATTTGCATATTTACCTTGGCCAATTCTTTTCATGCCATATATATGCCAATAAATGGAAAACAGACATTGTAGAATTGAAATCCCACTGCTCACCGTACGATGGGATCTCATTTTCTCTTGTAGGTGGTTTTAATGCTATAATAGAGAAAGTTCAACAAATGATTCCAAAGTTATCAGCATCAATCTACTATTCTCTTTTCTGAAATCTCTATCTCATATTCTTATTGGCCCCAGGTGAAAGTTTTAGTTGTCTTCTCTTTTCCACTTTCTCCGTAAATATATTTCTACAAGACGCCTAGGCACAGATAATTCCACTATTTGGCCCAACAACAAAAAAAACAATTCCACTTTCTGAATAGTGTTGATCTGTTGGATAACACTTCAAAAAACAGTATTTTGACAATTGGTTACATCAACACTATGAGATAGGGGTAAACCATAGACACAAATGGTTCACCTCTGTTGGTTCGCAAGTGCAAAGCAACTCAGTAACAATCCTGTAAGCCTGCCTATTCATTCTTCTCAAAAGAAAGGCTAGTTGCTGCCATATCATTACAAATTCGTTTTTCTTCTGGTCTAATTGGTTTTGGTTAGGTCAAACAATGTGCTTCCTACAGTTCACTGGCAAATCAACGCCTATGACCCCGAACCACACAATATTGTTCTCCTCTTAAGAGATGAGAAAGCGATTCATCAACCACAATAATGTCCCTATCAACTAACCACAAATGATTTCCCAGGGATGGAAATGTATATAACAATTTTTCTGGGGCAATTTGTCCAGTGTTCTTTGCATAGCAATGCTTTCTTTCATGCTTTCTAGCCTTCGAATATCATTCAATCGGTACAAATTTAAACAAAGCCGAAATTAGCAAACGACAGCCATTGTCCACTGGTACCAAAGTTTCCTAAAATTGTACCAGTCCATTGGTCTCTTTAAATTCTAGTGCCAACCATGGGAGCATTTACGAAGACAGCAATCAATCGAAGGGGAAGTTCTTGAACAAAGCAATTGTTGGGCAAATTACCCAGTTTTTATTTCTTTGATTTATGAACACAAATAACATCCGGTTACAAGTAAATTAAAAAGCAAATGGTATGTACAAATTTTCATCTTCAAGAAATACAAAGAAGCTCTTCATAATAAAAACGAGAGTTTCTCCTTTTTACGCCTTCAATTCTGTTCTACTAGAAGTAAATGGTTTCGGGCCTGCCAGAAAAAACAAAGGCGGCTTCACAACCCATCCACTCGTCTGACGAGTCCTCAGAGTATGTATATACCTCAGGAGTGTATGTATCATATACTTCCTCCTCTTGTTGCACTGGTCTCCTCAATTCATCTAATATCATCTGCAATTTCGTAAATTGGATATCAGTTATAGTTTTTCATTCATTAAATACAGCCTTTAATTGCCTGCTATATATATTGTTATTACTAATTCCACTAAATCCATCTGTTATAACAAACCAACTATAAGCTGTTGCATACAAATTATCTCAATCATATTAGGATTCAGGCTTAAATTGCGCATCTAAGGGACAGTTAGCTGTATCTTATCACATATTGGTTCTGTGCCTTATTTTCTATTCTGTAATAAGGAATTGAAAAGGCACCAGTATTAATCTATATATTACCTCATATGCTTGATTTATTCCCTGGAACTGAACTGTGCACTGTTTTCCTTTACATACGTCTGGATGATACTGTAAATAGAAAAAGGGAAAATTGTTAGATCAAATTTATTTAAACCCAATGCGAAGCAAAAGCTGAAATATAAGATAATAATTAGTTCTTTCTCTTTTCAGTTGCGGTAGAGAGGAGGCATTGAGTTTAGAGTTCCAAAAAAAAAAAATGGTTTTGAATCCGGTTAAGTCGGCCCATTAAAAAAACACTTAAAGAGTTTTAAAAAGTATCCTGGAGAATTTGCAAAATGACCCGGATATTTTATGAAATAAAAGAAAATCCCTCATTTGCCAATTCAGACAATCCTAAAAGAGAACTAGTTCAAAAGCAAAAGGGGGAGGCTTGAGAAAGCACCAATCGGCACTTGAGAGAAACAAACCTTTAATGCGAGCTTGCGGAATGCTTTCTTGACCTCCTTCTCAGTCGCACCAGGTCTCAGACTCAGGGTCTTGTAGTTGTAGTAATTATCTGTGGCTAAGGTGGCAGAGCACCTGAATCCTCTCCTACCGGCGATCGCCGGAGATCTCAAGCCCAACCTTGCCATTGATGAAGAACCCATAAAAGTCGCCATTTTTCTTTCTTCTTCCGAACGAAAATTACTTCTCAAAGAAAAGGTATCCGATTTCCGATTAGCAAATATGAAGTTTCCCTTGCGGAGCTATGTTAGCTTGCCTTTCTTATTTTTTTTATGAGGCAAATCGAAAATGGAGATGTGATATAGCTCAGATTCCTCTAGGGATGAGGATTTATAGGAGAGCAAGGGGACACTTTCCGGTATTTTATCTCCGTTAAAGCTAATGGAAATGTCCATTGAAAATTCAAAATCGTGTTACGTTAGTGGTTTTATTTA
Organism: Carex parvula; assembly: GCA_025461045.1. Classification (NCBI taxonomy): domain Eukaryota; kingdom Viridiplantae; phylum Streptophyta; class Magnoliopsida; order Poales; family Cyperaceae; genus Carex; species Carex parvula. Next base: position 125,656 of record JAJGRW010001328.1, read on the forward strand.
GGGCAGGAAATGACCAGTTCAATTAAATAGGAGAGATGATGAAAAAGATAACTGTTAGGAAAAGGCCAAAAGTTGGAAGTTGGGATCCAAATCTGGTGAAATCCAAAATCATGAACAGTAACGCTGAAATTTCTGAAATTTCTAATTCAGCCGTTGAACTGTTTTGAGATGCGTGCACAGAAAAATTAGCTGTTTCGAGATGCGTGTACAGAAAGAGTTAAACGGCTGGATTAGAAATTTCAGTAATTCCAGGAATACATGTATCTCGCATTTCAGCTGATTTGAATCCGAAAAGGTTGATCTAATGCTTGCGTGGCACGGGTTTCAACGAGAGGTTCGTTCTTATCCAAACGTTACTTTTTGGTTTTCTTTGCACTGTTTCTTTCCGAACTTTATAAGTGTTTAAAAGTACGCTGATAATGCTCTTCGTTTTCTATTGTTTTTTTTTTTTTAATTTACTGTCGTTTTCTTTTTTCTAATTAGATTTTCGAGATAAAAGAAGTTTCTGAATGTAATTAAAAGACGGAATATTTGGAAATTTCCACATCATTCTTCGTTTGTTTTTGATATATCATTTATTAATTTCCTAGAAAATGTTTAACGACATCATCATTTAATGATTTAACGATTAAACTGGATACGACGGTTGTAAAATCTTTAGAGCATCCACATCTCTAGTACTATTAGAGTTTCTAATATAATGTGGCAGTTTCTAATTCAGTTTCAGAAATGTAAGAAAATTTCTTATTTAGAAACTATGCAGTAAAGTTTATAAACTCCATGCTGATCAAATAGTTAGTTCAAATTATTTCTCCTTTTTAATTTGTTACTGATGTGGCTTAATAGAAACTCTAAAATTAATTTTAGAAATGTGAGAGTTATAAACTTTAGAGATTATAATTTCTAAAAAGTAGTTAACAGTTATTTAGAAACTCATTTGAGTTGCTGGGATGTAGATGCTCTTATACAAACATTTTTACTGAGATTCATTTTATCTAGTTTTACACATACATTTTCGTCCTTAATAATTAACAAGTAAGAAGTAATAATAACAAAAATAGCATAAATATAAGGACTCAATTCTTAAATTAAAATAGTCATTAAGGTCTTCAATTGTTTAATGCTACTATCAAAAACCAGCATAAAAATATTAACATAGTTATTTTAACTTCATACAACACATAAACAATAGAGTCGAAATAAAGAAGTATATGACTGACTCATTATATTAAATTAAAATAGCTATGTTAATATCTTCATCCCAATAAACCAAACTTTTTTTTTAGGAAAGACAAACTATGAAACTTAAATACTGAAGTACATACTGGTTTACTCCATTTTAATTTGTGACAAAGGAGATCGATGAACTTGAACTCCATAATTGATTTCAAAATCTAAATCGTTGAAAAGATCTACTAGTGATACATTTATTAAATTTATAAATTTTCGAATTTATTTAATAAAAAGTTAAACAAATAAAAAATAAAAATTCAAAAACCAAAAGTCATCTTATTAGAGTCATTTTCATTGTTACAGTGCCATTGTTAAAATTATGAAACTCAAATAAATTAACCGGGACCCGTAGTTATTTAAGTACATTTTAGTTTCTAGCATTCATTGATTGCTTGATTATATACAAAATAAAATTAATAAAATTTAACATATAAAAACAACATTCATAAAGTGCCACAAGCTTGAAATCATCATTCGAACAATTTAAATTCATCTTCTCATCTCATACCAATTCAATAGATTTTAATTTTTTTTGAGAAATAGTAAAGTCAACAATTTTTAATATATGACTTGCTAATTTTGGTGCGTCCGAACTGGTACGGGCTTAAAGAAAATATCAGATACATGTCATATTGTTGATTTAAAATAAAATGGAATTTAGCTGCTCTGCGGCATGAAATCCATTTAATTTGTCAAAAATCTGTTAAATCTGTTTTTTCTTATAATCTTACTATCAGATTGTCTGAAACCTATTAAAACGGTTTAAACGCCATTTAAACTGCAATTTTTTGTTTTACATCTATTTGAACTATCATTATAAACTAATTATGTATGCATTGTCACAGTGTTATAAAAATATAAATTAATATCAACTAATAATAAACAGTATAATTAAATCTCATCTCCCTATGATGAATGGGTACTAACTACTGAAGAAAGAAGAAAAATATGACATGAAATCTTAATTGATACAAAAGCAAAACTACAAACTTTAAATTATAGTGCTAAAATTCAGGTTTCTTACGACCTTTAATATCCAAAGTTCAATTCTATAAAACAATAATTAAATGATTAATAACGCTTTTAGCAATGATTTTTTTTCTTATATAATGTGTGAAGGCTGTGGCTTGCAGAGGATAAACTTAATAACTCTAGAATTCAGGGATTTTAGCTAGATTTTGTTTTGTTTCTTATGAAGGTTTAATTTATTATTATTCATGTTCATAATCTGTACAAAAATGATTTGTGATGATTTCTTTTATTCATAAAATAAAATGGAAAAAGTTTGAATAAAATATTTTGAGAATTTATTTAATCATTGCAATTCAAATTGTTAGATGTGTCATCCAAATAAACAAACCAAACTGCACATAATTATTTTTATCCTTGGTTCATCGGATGGATCGGAGCATTGCTACCATATAATTAATACAAATATGTTTAACATTTCACAAGCTAGCATGACATCTCTTTGGGAAAAAAAAAAGTAAAGCTAAATAATATCAATATTCAAGTTATTTCAAACCTCCAAAATATATGTTCAATTCATATTTGACTGTACCTCTTTGTCTTCTAGAAATTGCCCAATAATAGCTCTAGATTGATGGTAACAATTTTTTTTACTATCCGGGCAAAAAATTTTGAAGCCCACAAACAAAACTTGATCTTGTCGCCTAGTAATTAAAGCAAAGACTATTTTTGAGAGCCACCTTACCACTGCTTAATATCTTAATTACTGTGAAACTCGTTTGTTGAACGTATTTCTCCTTTTCCATTCTCCTTTTTTTTTTTCTTATGAACCTGGGGTTTTCTTCTTGATGATTTGAGCGGTTCCATCACTAAGCACTTATAAACTGAAGCAAAATGTATTTTTAATTTTTGAAACATTTTGATTACCCAGGTCCTCATATCAGGAAGCAATTACATGCATCTATGGCTCTCTTACTGTGTCGTTTACTAGGTATGTAAACTTTCAACTTCTCCATGGTTTCTAAAATCGCAAGGAGTTCGTTCTCTTTTCCGCTGAAATATTAGTTATTCAGTGTTGTAAATTGATCTTCCTTGCTTGTTGGAGATGTCATGCTTAATTTGACGTCTTTAAGAAATCAAAAGAATTGTCGTAGCAAGTTCATAGTATAGAATTTTTCGATTTATTCACAATTGAACTTCCTGTGGTCTTGCACAGCCTCCTTCTAGTATAGAATTAAATTGAAAACACTTTAAGTGGAGACAATCAACATATATTTCACAATTGGCTGTTCCATAACTGAAGTACCGGGTTCTGGGTAGAATCCGAGTATCTCATGTGGAAACCATAAATCATCTCTCTAATTTGAGTGAGAATCATTAAAAATGATTTATTTCTCTCTTGTGTCTCTCTCTTTTAGACAACCTGAGGATCTCTAAAAAATTACCAGTGTGATCAGGGGCGGATCTACTGTAGCACAGGGTAGGGCAGTTGTCCTACCCTGAAAATCCAAAACTAATTTACAAAGATTGAATTTTGGGCCTTTGCCCTACCCTGAAAATTGATATTGCCCTACCCTGTAGCCCAATTAAAATAACTGGCCCATTATCTAATGGGTTTGGACCCGATTATCTATTTAAACCCGATTCAATAATATCTTGCCCTACCCTGATCAAAATCCTGCATCCGCCCCTGAGTGTGATGTTATGAAGGAGAGAGTATGACTTTTAAGTTTATGGATGAAGGAATGCGAGATGGTAGTGCTGGCCGAACAAACAGCGTCCCATGCTGGTCCTGTGACGAACTGCATGCAACTTGTAAAAGAAGCACCGTGTGTAAGCTACGCGGGTCGTGTGTTAGCTACGCGGGCCGTGTGGTACAAGAAATCCAGATAAGGAAATAGATTTCCAGTGTATCTAGGTTTTAATGTTAAGGCAGTAATAAATCAATATTTAGATTGGTTTCTATTATTAAGAAATATTACTTTCCTTACTTAGAGATGTAATAGTTGTACTGCTCTATGATATAAGGAGCTTGTGCAGCTCTTAGGAAATTAATCCTGTATTACAAGAATTACATAAAAAAGAGAAAACCTTAGTTTTTGTCTCTAATTTTAACATGATATCAGAGCCAGGTTGTAACCTGTTGATATAGTTAGGAGAATCAGAGTCCTTCTTGTCCCCTCTCTGTTCTCCATACTATGTTGATCTAAGGCATTACGATCCAAGCTTGTGAAGAATAATGGTGAACGAAACTGGAAAAACAGATGAGACTAAGGAAGAGGAAATTGACACTGCTGCTCTAATCAAGCACATGGCAAAAATGATGGCTCAAATGGCAAAAATGCAAACAGCAGCCATGAGCACTTCCCACACATTGGCGACTCGAGTACTACCTCAAACAGTTGTCGCAACAGAGGGGAATATACATTCTAATCCCATTGATGCAAGATTTGATGGCATAAACTACTCCTTCTGGTGTCAGGCTGTAGAAATGTATGTCCGTGGTCGAGAAAAACTAAGACACCTTACTGGTGAACCGGCTCCACCAGCTATAACTGATACAACGTACCAAAGATGGGCAACTGATGATGTAGTTGTGAAAGGGTGGTTGATTAGTTCACTAGATGCTCGATTAAGGGGGAATTATATCGGATGCCCCACTGCACGAGATGTGTGGAAGTCAATTGCCACAACTTATCATGATGGTGAGGATGAAGCTCATCTTCACGCTCTCCACAGACAAGTTAGCCAGGTCAGACAAGGAGGGCGAGCACTGGAAGAATATTTCAATGAGCTCCAAAAACTGTGGCAGGAGATCGATTTTAGAAACCCAAATCCAATGGAATGTGCCGTGGATATTGAGAAATTTAACCTGTTCATTCAGAAAACAAGAGTGTATATGTTTTTGGATGGATTAGATGATGCTCTGGATGGAGTAAGGGCACAAATAGTGCAGATTCGACCTTTTCCCAATGTTGAACAAGCCTATGGCAATGTCAGAAGGGAGGCAATTCGTCAAAGTGTGATGATAAAAGGAGGGGCACCAAGCACACTTGCCCTAGCAACCAAAGGCTTCAGACTTCAAGAGACAAGGTCATATACCAACAAAAATCATGCATCTCCTGACAAATCCAGACTCAAGTGCAGTCATTGTGGGGGAAGCAAACATACGAAGGATCAGTGCTTTGAATTGGTGGGCTACCCAGAATGGTGGAACGGAAAGAAGAAGCAGTCAGATTGAGGAAAAGCGTATACAGTAGCAACTTCAGAGGCTATTGGTACGAATCAACATGATTTTTCAGAGGTTACTAGAACTGTTCAAACTGATGTGCAGCAAGCAGGGAAGGCACTGGCAACTAGCAGCATGACTGGTTTGTGTTTTCAGCATCCTGTTCCACGCGGTCCGTATACAGGTCCACGCGACCCGCGTACAGTTCCACGCGATCAGTATGGGTCGTCGGTGGCAGAAGGCCTCGGTTCTGTGGGCATACAGAACCGGCAGGAGACAGAGCCAGTAGAGGGTAGTACAGGTATTTTTGGTAATAATGGTGACTTGGGTAAGAATTTCTCCTCATCTCTTGTTCACTTTAGAACCGAAAACAAGCACATAAGTCCTGAAAAATTGAGAAATTGGGTTATTGACTCCGGGGCTACCGATCATATGACATTTGAGAGATGTGACATCTCTACGAATAGACCAATGACTAAGGGTGGAATTCTGAATGCGAATGGTGAGATTTATCCTGTAACTGGGACTGGAGATGTGCACCTGTCTGAAAAATTGGTGCTTAAAAATACCTTGGTGGTTCCTTCTCTCTCTACAAAACTTATCTCGGTGGGAAAATTAACTGAAGAATTAAACTGTAAGGTCCTAATGTTTCCTACTCATTGTATTTTTCAGCACACCCTCACGAAGGAGACCTTGGGCCATAGAACTAGACGTGGTGGATTGTATTATTTAGAAGACTTAAATTACGGCAGAGCATTTCATGTGAGGGATGAGAAGTTGAAGAATAAAGTGTGGCTATGGCATAGAAGGTTGGGACATCCGTCATTCGGATATATGAGGAAACTTTTACCCCATCTATTTGTAGGATTAAATAATGAAGAATTTATCTGTGAAACATGTGTTAAGGCAAAAAGTCATAGACATAATTACCCAGAAAGTTTCAATAAAAGTTCTTCTGTCTTTGATATTGTCCATACTGATGTTTGGGGTCCTTCATCATTGGTATCATAATCGGGGTGTCGTTGGTATGTATTGTTTACTGATGATTTTTCTCGTATGACCTGGCTGTATTTGTTGAAGGGAAAGAATGAGGTGTCTCAAATTATTGTGGATTTTTATAAAATGGTTAAGACCCAATTTGGGAAAGGCATCATAATGTTTAGAAGTGACAACGGGACCGAATTTGTTAATCACAGTCTGCAAACCTTCTTTAGGGAAAATGAAGTTTTACACCAAACTTCTTGTGTTGGCACTCCACAGCAAAATGGAGTAGCTGAGCGGAAAAACAGACAAATTCTTGAAATCACCCGAGCCTTGTTGTTTGAAAGTAGAGTTCCTACCATTTTTTGGGATAATGCAGTCACATTTGCTGTATATCTTATGAATCGGGTCCCAACCAAGTCTAATGATTTCCAAACCCCACTCCAAAAATTGTCAACCCAAGTGTCTATTCCATCTGTTCTCAACCTTGAACCAAGGATATTTGGCTGTAGTGTCTATGTTCACATGCCCAAGACGGGCCGATCGAAATTAGAACCATATGCTGAGAGGTGTGTTTTTTTAGGATTTAGTACAGGTCAAAAGGGAAATAAGTGTTATAATCCGACAAAGAGGCGTTTTTATGTTACTATGGATGTTGTTTTTCTTGAACATGAGTTCTATTTCATGAACCAGACTTTGGTTCAGGGGGAGAGTAATAGAGAGCCAAACTCTAGTGTACTAACTTTTTTGAGTGTTCCAATTGATGATAGTTTCTCAGATCCAGACCCATACGGGTCGCGTCCAGACCCACACGGGTCGCGTCCAGACCCACACGGGTCGCGTCCAGACCCACATGGACCGTGTGTAAATAAAGAAACCAGTGACAACCAGATGAATGCTGGAACGAACCCAAGTTCAGCTGAAACAAAACCAAGTCAGTTGAAACAGGACCCAAGTTCAGTTGAAAAATAGAGTATGATCAGAATCTGCCTGCATATAGCCATAATTCTTCATCGCGCTTCTGAATCGTCCAAACCACGCTCTGGGTGATTGCTTCAAGCCATATAGTGCCTTATTGAGTTTGCACACCTTCTTCTCTCCTTCTTCATTGCAAAAACCGGGAGGAATGTCCATGTAAATTTCCTCCTCCAAATCGCCGTGTAGGAATGCATTCTTCACATCAAATTGATGTAGTGGCCACTCGAGATTAGCTGCAATTGACAAAATAACTCGAATTGTGTTAAGTTTGGCCACGGGAGAAAAAGTCTCCTGAAAGTCTATGCCGTAAGTTTGGGTGTATCCCTTTGCAACTAGGCGTGCCTTGTACCTTTCAATCCCCCCTGCCGCATTATATTTAATAGAGTAGACCCATCTACACCCAACAGGTTTTTTTCCACTCGGTAAATTCACAAGTTCCCAAGTGTTATTTTTCTCAAGGGCTTTCATCTCCACATTCATTGCATCAACCCAGTTTTTGTTTCTACAGGCATCTTCAAGTCTTTATGGTATGGTAACTGATGACAGCTGGTTTGAAAAAGTCTTAAGCATTTTGGGTAGATGTTCAGTTTTCACAAAATTCACAATTGGGTACTTCACAGCACGGCTTGTCCCATCTTCTGGGACATACTACTTTGGTGGTATACCTCGATTTTTTCTACGTGGCAAGTTATACCTAGGTTCATGAACACTTACCTCTGGAACACCCTCTGGAGACCTTGGCTCGAGTGGTGATTGTATTACTTCTTCGTCTTCACTTTCCCCATTTATCCAGAATCTCATACTGGGTTCAGTTTCTTCATTGCCTTGCAACTGACTTGGTTCTGTTTCAGCTGAACTTGGGTTCGTTCCAGCATTCATCTGGTTGTCACTGGTTTCTTTATTTACACACGGTCCATGTGGGTCTGGATGCGACCCGTGTGGGTCTGGACGCGACCCGGTTTTCAAGAGAAGGGGGGTAAGATTGTAATGTTGATTATTTATGTCGACGACATGATCATTACTGGCAGTGATGAAGAAGGGATGAAGGAGCTGAAACTGCAACTCTCAAAAGAATTCGAGATGAAAGACTTAGGTGGGCTAAAATACTTCCTGGGTATTGAGGTCTCCAGAAGCAAAAAAGGTATATTTCTATCCCAAAGGAAGTATATCTTGGATTCGTTGAGTGAGTGGGGATGCTAGAATGTAAACCTGCCGAGACTCCAATGGTGCAAAATTTGAAGTTGGAGATAAAATCTGACCAAAAGCCAGTGGATAAGGAAAGATATCAGAGACTAGTTGGGAAGCTTATATATCTATCTCATACTCGTCCTGATATAGCGTATGCGGTAGGAGTAGTGAGCCAATTTATGCATGCACCAAGTGATGAGCATATGGATGCAGTGTTGAGAATACTAAGATACCTCAAAGGAACTCCAGGCAAGGGAATAACTTTCTTGAAACATGGGCATGTGGATGTTGATGGCTTCACTGACGCAGACTGGGCTGGTAATGTCATGGACCGGAGGTCAACTGCCGGTTACTTTACCTTCGTTGGAGGTAATTTGGTGACGTGGAGGAGTAAAAAGCAGAATGTAGTCGCTTTGTCGAGTGCAGAAGCAGAGTTCCGAGGAATGGTTAAGGGAGTCTGTGAATTGATATGGATAAAGAAGGTCTTAACAGAACTAGGACTCGAAAACACAAAAGAAATGAGGCTATTCTGTGACAACAAAGCTGCTATTCAGATTTCTCACAATCCAGTACAGCACGATCGTACCAAGCATATCGAGATTGATCGACATTTTGTCGAGGAGAAACTGGATTCAAAAGTGATCACATTGCCGTTTGTAAAATCGAGCGAGCAAGTTGCTGACATTCTAACAAAGGCAGTAGGAGGCAAGGAGTTTCAGCAAGCTGTTAGTCGAATTGGGATGGTGGATATCTTCTTACCACGGTGAGGGGGAGTGTAAAAGAAGCACCGTGTGTAAGCTACGCGGGTCGTGTGTTAGCTACGCGGGCCGTGTGGTACTAGAAATTCAGATAAGGAAATAGATTTCCAGTGTATCTAGGTTTTAATGTTAAGGCAGTAATAAATCAATATTAGATTGGTTTCTATTATTAAGAAATATTACTTTCCTTACTTAGAGATGTAATAGCTGTACTGCTCTATGATATAAGGAGCTTGTGCAGCTCTTAGGAAATTAATCCTGTATTACAAGAATTACATAAAAAAGAGAAAACCTTAGTTTTTGTCTCTAATTTTAACACAACTGCCTCTGTGTGCATCGCATGCTGCACCTCGGTGCACAAGTGTGCCCCTTGCACTAATTAGTCTCTAGCAATGACAACATCTGTAAACTTATCTCAATGATCAACCAGAAAAAAATAATTAAAATTTTAAACCTCTATATACCGTTTTTTATAGGCCACTTCATTGCAGGTACTTGCTGTTGTAGGATCTCTCTCTCAGGTTCTTTGGGACCATCATTTGGTCTCAACTTTTTTCAAATAAGTTGGTATTTGGGCTTTCATACATAGCTCATGGGCCTCTTCCCTATTGGACACCTAGAGAGACCGGATTTATTAGTGTGGCCCGGCCCAATATATTGTTACTTGTATAATCACTTATGAGTATTTTTTCCGTGAAAGGCAGCTATGAATGGCCGTTTGATCTGCGTCGAAGTTCGCGATTTTAAATGGGTTTGTGATTATAAATCGATTTTAAATTGGTGTGCGAATCTCAACACTGATCGAATGACTCAAACTGGGTACGAGACCGAATTTGATCCGATGTCCATCAAATCCCCTTTGCTTCCCTGTGAAAGAGGTAATAGACAACTATCTAAGATGATTTTCTTTCACTTCATCATTTTCCTAACCACTATTCAATTCCTTTGAGATTTAAACAGAGTCATAGTATTTCAAATTTTTAAGTATACACAATAATCTACCTTGCAAAATATATACATTGTATATATACCGGGCCAATTCGTTTCATGCCTTGTATATAAAGATAGCAAACAAGGCAATCCTACCAGGAGGTTACTTTACTAATAGGATGATTGGCTCTCGTTTTCTCTTAGGTGGTTTTAATGTCATATAAAAAAAGTTCAACAATGATGCCAAAGGTTTAAGCATCTATCTATTAATCTTTTCTCTAAAAAACAAGACATCTGTGTCATCTCATATTCTTATTGGTCCCAGGCGAAAGTGTTAGTTGTCTTACCTTTTCCAATTTTTCCATGAATACATTTTTAGAATTTTTTTTAGAAACTAAAAATTTAATTCTTCAAGAAAGAGAATATTTATTTTTTTTCTTTAAAAATTTGATGGAACAACACCAATGACAACAAGGTTTCACCGGGTGCAGGTTTCTGAGACCGCACCAATAATATGGTATATGGTTTTCAGTATTTTTCAGACGTTAAACCTCATTTTGAAAGTGTTAGTTGTGTACCTTTTAACACTTCCTCCATAAATACATTTTTAGAGGAAACCAGTACACAGATTGATAACTCCACTTTCCGAATAGACGAATAGTTTTTGTTAACTTTTGGGTTATTAATGTTATCGAATTACACTTAAAAACACAATAAATTGACACAAAAACTGCGTGCTCAATAGTAGTATACATGCTGATTGGTTGCTTAATTAACACCAAATATTACCTGGTTGTTCTAATTAACACTGTTAGATATATAGAATTTTTCGAACCTGGTGCTTCTCTATTGATGGCATGTGTGAAGCTACCAATCCAAGGCAACTATTAGCAGATTCATTCATTTGTTCTTAAAAAAATACAATAGTTCTGGAATACTAGTACTAGTCAAATTAACAATTTTTTTTTGGTCTCATTGGTTTGGTGGGATCAAACAATGTGCTTCCAATCTAGGGGCCCAATCAAGTGCTATGACCCTGGACCATACAATGATCTCCTATCCGAGATGAAGAAAACGATTTATCAACTAACCCAAAAATAATTTCAAAATTAATAAACCCTCGAACTAGTCTCTTTCATACCAGCGGCGACCATTCCCATGGTAAAAGGAAGCTCCAATCATTAATCAAGATACAGACATATAACAATTTATCCGTGGCAATTTATCCAGGATTCATTGTACTGTACCATAGCTAGCAAAGATCGAATTGCATTCTTTTATCAAATCCTGAGCTTTCATTCAATCAGTACACGTTCATAGGGGTGTTCATTGGGTCCGGTTTAGTCGGTTTTGAACCGAACCGAATTAGTTCGGACCAAACGGTTCGGTTTTTTCAGTTTAATTGTTCGGTTCGGTTCGGTTTGAAAATTTTGAAAACCAAAATAACCGAACCGACCGAAATTTTATATATTATGAATTTGGTCCGGACCGCCCCGGTTTATTTCTTAATACCTCTGTTTATTTCTTAATCAATTGCTTTAAATACTTCGGTTTATTTTTTAATATCCTGGTTTATTTCTTAATATCTCGGTTTATTTCTTAATATACTTTGGTTTATTATAAATCAATTGCTTTAAATAAAAAAATTAATATATTTCGGTTTGAACCGAATAAACCGAACAAACCGAAATAAAACTTTAGTTCGGTTCGATTCGGTTGCAATGCTAAATCGGTTCAGTTCGGTTTTATTTTTGAAACCGAATTATTTGCCTACCGAACCCATGAACACCCCTACACGTTCACACCATTCCAAAATATTGCAACATCACTTCTATCATTAGTGCAGTGCCTATCAATCGGGATAGGCTTCATTAAAAAAAATTGCTTAGGATTTAGGCGAATGCCTACCAATTCAGATACCATCACACCAAAAATATAGGTCTCTAACAATCGATCCTCAAGTTGTTTTTCCTTTTCTTTCTTTTGGACAGTAATTCTATGTAAATCTTTTGCACCGTCATGTTTGATGCTTATAATATGTATTTTTAGGAGGGATGGAATTTAATCCCAAACATAACAATTAACAGATGAGTCCTAGGCATAGACTGGTGACACTAGTTGGTTTCCACTGGTACCGCAATTACCTAGAATCGTACCACTCCGTTGCTCTCAAGTAAGGCAGCAACAACCATTAGAGCATCAACATTGAGCACCGCAATTAATAATAAAAATTCTTGACCAAAGCAAATGTTGGGCAACAACCCAATTTATTTTATTTTATTTCACTTAACATAATTAACCTACAAATTACAAGTAAATTAAAGCAAATATTATGTACAATTTCCCTTCACTTAGAAAGAAAAAAGGAGCTCTTCATGATACAACCAGAGCTACGCTTTAATCTTTCTCCTTTCTACACCTTTCAATTCAGTTCTAATAAAACTAAAAGTAAACGGATTCTTGTCTGCCACTAGAAAAAGCAAAGGCGGCTTCGCAACCCATCCACTCGTCTGATGAATCCTCATAAATGTATGGATCATATACTTCCTCTTTTTGCTGCACTGGTCTCCTCAATTCATCTAATATCATCTGCAATTTCATACAATCAAATATCTATTTAGTTTTTTCATTCATTAATTAAAGATAGAACGGCTTGATTACACTTAACTTTTGCTGTTATTAGTAACTATAAACTATTCCATACAAATTATCTCGATGATATTAGGTTTCTTTGTGCCTTATTTAATTTGTATGCTGTAATATGGAAAAGGAAGGTACTAATCTAGAAATTACCTGATATGCTTGGTTTATCGCGTTGAACTGAGTACTGCACTGGCTTCCTTTGCATACGTCTGGATGATACTGTAAATGAATTTTTTTGGCAAAAACCGGTTAAGTCGCAGGGAAAAATAAATAGGAAGAAAATAAAATAAATGAAAAAGGCTTTAGGAGAATTTTGCAAAAAGACCCAGCTTTCCTACGAAATCAAAAAAATGAAAATAAACCTGCTGTGATTCTCGGGGAATCTTTTTTTTTTGAGGAGAGATTCTCGGGGAATCACAGGACCCTGCGATCCGATCTCAACTGTTGGTTTTTCTCGAGATGCGTGCATGAAAATTTATTTTTCCGAGAACGTTCCGAGATCCGCGCACGGAAAAATTTGAACCGTTGATCTCGGAATCGCAGCAGATTCGGACTCCAAAAAAATACCCTCCTTGTCATTTCGAAAAAACCTAACGCCAACTATTCGTCTAATCCAAATGCACAAGAGAAAAGAACCAATCTGAACTAGACAAACACAAACCTTTAAAGCGAGCTTCCGAAAAGCTTTCTTGACTTCCTTCTCAGTCGCACCAGGTCTAAGTCTCAGAGTCTTGTAGTTGTAGTAGTTATCTCCGGTGAGAGTGGCGGAGCACCTGACACTTCTTCTACCGGCGATCGCCGGAGACCTCAAGCCGCTCCTCGTCACTGATGAAGAACCCATTAAAGTCGTCATTTTTCTCAAACGAAAATTACTTCTCTATTGAAAAAGTATCCGAACAAGAAATTGAGCAAATGGAAATTTTTCTCTGCGCAAGTTTTTAGATTCTCTTCTAATTTGTTTTGTCTGAGACGAATGAAAATGGAGATGAGATGGGAGAAATTTCTTCAATGGATGCGAATTTATAGGAGAATACGGGTACGGGTAGCTGCACTTTTAGGTTTTTATTCTCCATTTCTAACAATGGATGAGTCCATTTTTTATGAAATCGTCGTTATAACAGGATATATCCAGTATTTGAAATGGAGAAACAAAAAGAGAGATGGATTGGGTTTTGGAAAATGGAAGAGCGTGGATCTAACTAATGCTAGCGTGGCACGTGTTCCAACGAGAAGTTCGTTCTTATCCGGAGGTTATTTTTTAGTTTCTTTTTGTTCCGTTTTTTCTTTTTCCCGAAATTATCTAAACTTACGCGGATAATTCTTCTTTTTTTATTTTTTTATAGTAAAGCCCTGGTGTTTCTACTGGATAAATGGATAAGTTCAAAAAAGAATATAAATATTGAAAACAAAGCGCTAGATTCAAGGGAAATAGTTGGAATATATCCAGAAATTTAAGATTGGATTTTGTTTTCTTTTCCAATTTCTCGGTGGATCCATGTCAGCTGCACCTTTTTTCGGATCTTCGTCCTATCAAATTAGCAATGCAAGGTTCCGTTGAATCCAACGTGGATCAACACACAGGCGCCTTCTCCAATTTCCCATTGTTTAATTCATGGCTGCTAATTAACAGTTAAAACACCTCCTAAGTTGAATTAACTGTTTTACCGGTCGGTTAAATTTCCTTTCAATTTGGATTGAAGGAATCTTGTAACATAAGTTGCATGATGAAGTTAATTGTAATTCTCTTTATGTTGAGATTGGTGCTGTATTTGTAATCAAATACACTCTTTATAGATCAGACGGCTGTGAATGTTTGTAGGGTCTTGTAGTAAGTGAATTAAGGACGTGGAGGCGGTCCGATGGGTAACCGATTAAATTCGGTTCGATCTTTGGTTGAAGCCATCCGTCTATATTAAGATTTATGTACACTTAATACGCACATATCAGACCGAATTTAGTTTGATGTCCATCAAACCGGTCTCGATTCCTCGTACTGTACGACATATTATTATATAGTGCAAGTAATGTGCACAAAAACTAGAAATAAATCTGCTGTGATTCTCGGGGAATCAGAGGACCCTGCGATTCCATCTCAACTGTTGGTCTTTCTCGAGATACGTGCATGAAAATTTACTTTTTCAAGAACGTTTCCGAGATCCGCGCACGAAAAAGTTTGAACTGTTGATCTCGGAATTTTAGAATCCTGTGATCCATCTCGGAATCGCAACAGATTCGGACTCCAAAAACTAATGTTATGATATATTCAATAATTGATTGTATATATCTATGACCGAGGCTATGGTACTGCATAGTATAGATTGATCCGTACTGTAAACTAATATCTTAATTTAAAAAAAAATGAAGTTTTATAGGAAATTTTGAACGTTTAAATTTAACTAGCATTTTTGCACCATCATTTCATTATTTTTTTTTACGCAATGTTGCTTTTTCATATCATAATTTTTTTCTTAGATTTTGATTATCTCGACTCTAAAAATTATATTCTTTTTCAAGCTTTCATCTCACATAAATAATCTTTATAATAATCTTACAAAAAATTGTACAATTTTTTGAATTGATTATATCTACTTCACGATAATGGGATGTTATGCTATAAAATTTAATCAAAATTAAAAAAAATACTATAAAACTATTTTATGAGAAAAAGATTGAAAATAGTTTATTTATTTTTAAGTTCGGGTCATTATAATCGGAAATTAAACGAAAAAGATATGATATGAATAAACAATATTGTGCAAAAAAAAATTACTGAGATGGTCCATAACACTTGGTCAACATTTAACAAATCATTAATGTTTTTCTGTAAATTTATTGTTGAATCTATTTATATAAAAAGACAGCTTCTGAACTCTGAAGTCTAGGATTTATTGAGTTTATGATCCAGTCATGCAGAAGAACAACATTAACTAAGAGGATACTAACACAGCGGTGGATCTACAATTAAGTTTAGTAGGTGTGCTTAATCACTCCATAATTTTAAAATTTTACATAAAACTCCTTTCATAATTATATATTTTACGTTTCAGCTCTCCAATTGAAATTTTCGAATTCTGCCATGCTAACACACTTGTTCTGTTATCTGGGTACATACTTTAACAGAGCAGTTTTGGTTTAATGAATCACACAAAATAAGAAGCCAAATAATACTGTATATGATTTGTGCATTATATGCAGAGGTGAAAAAGAGCGAATATGGAGAGGATAGTGGTAAAATCATATTCATATCTTTTTTAATTTTCCGGATACGAATACGGATCGGATATCAGTCGGATACAGATACGGATACGGATACGGATCGGATCGGATATTTATTAAAATAATATTAAAAAATACTCAAGTTCATAATATGTATCTAATTTTAATGGTGAATAACAATATTTTTTCATAATATATATTAAAATATATGATATATATCTACTATTCAGATACGGACAATTGAAACGTAAAACCACATCAGTATCCATATCCACACGGATATTCAGATATCGGATATCCACATCTAATTTTTCGAATACGGATCGAATACGAATTGGATATTATCCATATCGTTTTCACCCCTAATTGTATGAAGTCAAAACTGCTGTGTTAAAATATTTACCCCTTTTATTTGATGTCATTTATCTTTAATTCGGTAACAGTTCTTCTTTTATTTGGGATATCTCTTCTGACTCGTGTATACTCAGCGCTGATTTAATTTGGTAACTTGGTAAGAAAACTATACAATACAACGAAGCTCTTTCCTCAACGGTAATGTTCTTCTACAATAGACAAAACATGGCGTGTATTTAATTGCAATATATATTTTTTCAAATAGAGCAATCAAAGATAATTTATTGGGATGTAATATCTCGATCAAGGTTACATATGCACATATTAATTAAAAAAGAGACATCTCTATCATGGAGCCTTTGTCTCCAAGCAAGAGTCACATCTATTTCCGAAGGTGAAGCAACGAACACACAAGACAATAATTAAATACTTGTACCAAATATCAAAATATTTTTCTAGTATCATTCTATTAAATAGGAAATTTAAGTGTGAGCTCGGCCATCGCTTTCAATTTAATTTTGAAAATACGAATGCAAGCGCTGAGGTAGGTGACATGTGAAAGCTTATCATCTAAGAAGAAGAAATTTTGCAAGAACAACCCTTAGTAGTTGACTTGAGCCCTATATAAGATAATATATTGTCAAAAAAAATTGTAAACATCTGAAATTCAAGGGGATTATACTGCCACAACTTAGATGGTGCAAATTGCTATTACCTTATCTTCACAAGAATATCTTGAAAATTCAAAATTTAAACAAGAAAACTGAACTAATCAACATTTGATTGGAAAAATTGTATACATCTGTCATCTGTGCTTAGTTAAAAAAAAAATATGGGACCATTTTCTTTTACAACTTCTGGCAACAGGAGAGGTGTCCTGAATTTATCTCAAGGGTGGATTTTGCAAGTTTGTCATGAAAATCTATCCAAATTGTTGCTGATTTTATAACATCTTGATCTAATCTACATTTGATTAAATAAATTGTATCTTCTCTCATGTGCATTCATACGCTTGCAAACAGTAATTTATTGTTATTATTTTTTACTTGGTCTTAGTGTTACCAATGATTAACAATTAGAAGCTTTGTCAGCAACTAACAAGAACTAAAATTTTCTCAAAAAAAATCAACAACTTATTTTGTTCCAATTTAGCGCTCACTTTAACTTGCCAACAATCTACAAACTTTTTTTTTATTTTGATAATTCGAAATATTTAAGTACCAAGAATGGATGTAGCTGTGAACTTAATTCAAAATATTTTGATAATTCGGTTATTTCAACTACGGAAGGTATAAATGATGGACATAACTGTGAACTTAAATTCTTCTAGTCTTGGTAATTGAAACTTATTATTGATCTTTATGCGATTGATTAGGATGAGGTTAGGGTACCATCCCTTTGCTAGTCCTTCTCAGTTAGCGTGTTATACCGTAGCAGTGATTAGCACTAAGATATGATTAGCAACTCTCAGATTTGCATTTGATACCAGTACAGAACGCACACGGTTCTGGCCAAATCGCATGCGACACCGATTGGAGTTAGAAACTATAATTGAAAGGTATTGCGCTTGCATGCGGTTGGTGACAGCACCGCATGAGTTTGCATTAGTGACCAGAAACTAGATTAGACAGATAAGAATGATAGATAGCCTGATCCTTGAAAGCTCATTTTCTATACATAAAATATTTATTTACTATTTTAATTATTCATACAACTAAACAACCCAATAACCAAATCAAACAACTAAAACAACCAAAAACCTAGACTTGATTATTGTTAGATATCTTAATACACTATCACTGTGGATCGACACCCCGATATATACTATACGATGGGTTCATGCGCTTGTGAATCGATTATAAAGTAGACAATTAAAGTTATAAATATTATTAGCTCTGATTTTGATCCATCAGGAAATAAAACAACGAGTATCCACGGAGAAAGAGGAGAAACTAAAGAAAAAGCAAGAAGAGAAGGAAAGAGACAGATGTGGAAGGTGAAAAGTGTCAAAATATGGGAGTAAACAGGGGGAGTTAGGGAGAGAATGGGAGAAAAGAAAAAGTAGGTCCCACAAGAATATTTTGTAAAGAATTTTAGAAATTTGGTATTTTGTTGATAATATTAGGGAGAAGGACATTTTATAAAAAAATTCATTTTATTTATAAGAGGCGGCACCTCTTATTTCAAAAATAAGATCAAAATTATCTACACAATTTATATTTGAGATTAGCATAAGCACATATGTCATATACTACAAATGACCTTTGAAAGAAACACGGCTCAAATTAATTAACAAAGCCATATTCAAACTAAAGCACTTTCCTTCAATAAAATGTGCCCCTTTGGCAACTTTCTATTATTTATGGCCAAACTAAATGAGACGCGTTAATGCCTATCTAGAAAATTTGAAAGAAATTAATCGTGGGGTCAACAAATTAAATGATTTTAATGCCCAAAGATGAGATGCAAGATCAACGAGTCAAATATAATAATATGTTGAGTGACGCTATAGTACTATGCACAGCGTAGATTAATCAATATTATAGATTAATATCTCTGTTTTCAAAATTTAAATAGTCAACCTGAACTATTTAACATGATCTTCATATACAAATATACTTAAATACTAAATTTTATATTTTTTATACAAATCTTGAACTATTAAAAAATTTTGAACTATTTTTTTAAATAGGTAGAAAATCACTTGATCTAAAAATTCTAGACTATTTAAAAGTAGTGATTTTTACCTATATAATTTTTTGTAAAAAATATAAAGTTTAGTCTGCAAGTTTATTTCCATACGACGATCATATTGAACAGTTCATATCGACTTTTTAAATTTTGAAAACAAAAATATTAATCTATAAAAACTGATCCACGCTACGCATATTCCATAGCCTCATTCTAATATGTTTCTTAGAATTATATACACACCAGCCATCAATTAATAAATTACTGTGTAAACGTCTACAATTACCTTGAATACACGAAGGTTCTCAACTCTTGACTATAAAGATGCTTTAGTGGTTTGACAACTAATTAATATCAAGTTGCTGTTAGTGGTTAATTAAACACGTTTATTAGCATTAAAAAATTAAACACGCTTTAAGGGACATGACTACATGTATCCCTCCTTTCTAAACGTGTTTAATTACTTCTCTTAAAGATATTGAAAGAGCTGATTTAGCGTCATACAGTGCGGTGGCCATTCAGGCGCAGGAAATTTATAATTTTAGGCAAACAATATGTTTCATGTGCATATGATAATCTCATTCCTCTGCAGACATTACGTAATGTAAAACACTTAAACACCGCACTTAATACCATGTTTTAGAAGACGAAACCGTTGGTGAATTATTTGGAGATATTAATTGAAGAAAATAATCCCATAAATATCCTCATTCATATATTTCAAAATGAGTTTCAAGTAGGGGTGAGTAAATCGCTCACAACTCGTAACTCGCTCATAACTCGCTCACTAAATGCTCATTAACAACTCGCTCATTAGCAACTCGCTATAACTCGCTCATTAACAACTCGCTCATTAACTTAATGAGCCGAGCATGAGCATACCCCAACTCGCTCATAACTCGCTCATTAGCTCATTAAGAAATTAGTTACACAAATCCTGCCACATCTAATCCCTAAAATAGTATATTTCTAAATTATGTTAGTATATCCATTCATTTTGTTACTGTTTGTATATTTCTAAATTCTATATTTTTATTATTGTTTTGATAATACATTGTAGGTACGTGACAAGTCGTGAGAACGACAAGAAAATAGTTTGTTTGATTTTGTTAATTTGCTTATGGACAATTTTATGTTAAATTATGTATTGTTTAATTTGCTTATGGACAATTTTTTGTTAAACTTGCTTATGGACAATTTGTTAAATTCTATAAATGAAAATTAGTTTTTGAATAATGTATTTTAAACAATTCGGTAACTCGCTCGGCAACTCGCTCATTAACAACTCGTTCTAACTCGCTCATTAAGCTAATGAGCCGAGCATGAGCATACCCCAACTCGCTCATGCTCGCTCATTAATCACCCCTAGTTTCAAGTCATGATAACTGTGGATAATACTCATACAATAAAATGCTTAAAATAAATCATTATATATTAATTAAAGTTGCATTAGAAAATTTTGAGCTTTATTTAAACAATTTTCTAAGACGAATTTATTAATCCTACAAGGCTGAAATTTCTTGCATAACACATGTCAAATCACTTTCTTTCTATTGTCTGCCTAAATGAAGAAAAAAGACGCCACTTTATTTATTAAAGAAAGAGTTAAAGGAATTGTCACAAACAATTTTGATTTACGTTAATTTTACTGGTATCAGATATTTTTCTTTTACATAGTAAGTTTTATTTTAAAGTCTGAATAGCCTATATTACTAGTATTATAGAGAGTTTTTACGTAATAAAGAAAACATGATATTTTTCAGATTGAGCATCTCCTGCAGTACCACATGTAATCCAATAGTTTCAACCGAATTGAAATTTTTTTTGTAGCTTACTTGAAATATAAATATTCACTTTAAAATTCGTACAAATTTATATTAAACGATTCGGATATAATCTGATAATTTAACATCACTGGTTAGGTTCCTAACCTAATCTAATTATCTTTAAGGACACATGTGTAATTTGATAATAACAATGCTGCTGATCATGTTAAATAGCTAATGTTGTAATTGTCAATCTGACAAGGCATGACAAAAATGGGGCGTGTCTGATGGACATTAAATCCAAATCAGTTTGATATTCGTGCGAAACTGTTTTATTCTCTTTATGATCTGTACGCACTTGATTCGTACGAATATTAGGACAAATTGTACATATTATGAAACGATGAAACAGTTTCAAACAAACATCAAACCAATATGAATATGATATGCATCGAACGCGCCCCGCTCTCAGACTTGAAACCCAAAAAAATGTCATGTATCCTTTAGAGTTTGAAGTTTGGTGGATGGCTCCCACATAAATTAATATATCAAATTCGAATCTACAAGAGTATATGCTTTTCCCTAAAACCCGTATGGGTCAATTCACATATTTATTTTTGCGAATCCACGCTGACTAATTATTTTAATTTCCTAGTGCCAAGTCCATTATTTCTTTATTTATTCATTCCAGCAACGATGTTTTGAGACGATGTTTTGAGGTTTGACTTCATTGAATCCGCATCGTCTGCATATCATTTTTTGAGTTAATACATTTGGGCTGTCTAATTTTAAACAGAATCAATTTAGTCTCTATTTATAACGAAGGGTCCTTTAATATTAATGTGAATTTAGTCTGTACAGATTTAAAACGAATCGAACGGTTCACATACATTAATTCGAAAGATTTCTTTTTTTTAGTTAACGTAGAGGATACGAATTCGACTTTATCAAGGCATTGCTATCTCCGTACAATTGCACAATAATTTTATTATTATTCTTTTCTTGCTAAACCAACAACCGACAACTCTAACAAAACGCAAAAGAATATATATGGAGATATAGTGATTTTTTACCGATCTAAAAAAATTTTAAAAAATGTAAAATTTGATATGCAAGTACATATTTATATAGAGATCATGTTGAACAGTTCGGATCGACCATTAAGATTTTGAAAACTCAAATATTGAGCCGTAGCACGGAGGCCCTCTATGCTACGCATAGGACCATAGCCAACTCCTATATATATGAGCAAAGCTAGGGTGTGATGTGCTCACTAACACCTTGTTTGGATGGAGAGTAGAGGAAGGGAGGGAATGGAAAGAAAAGAAAATTTTCTGTTGAATCGTGTTTGGTTGACAAAATTATGTCGGAGGTAAAAGGTAAAGGAGGTAAAAGTTTTAACCTTGTATTATTATAATCAATAGAATCGGTTTCCCTCCCGATTTGGGGTGTAACGGATGGAAAGAAATTTTATTGCAAATATTTTTAGAACAAAAAACACAAATGTCCAATCCTATATCTTACCTGTATAATTCTCATACAATTTTTTTATCACAAACTTACAACAACCGCCGAATTTCTCATTAACCTTTTAAATTTTAATCAACCAAACAAGAAATAAGACGGAAAAGAAAGTTAAATTTATTTTCTCTCATTAATCATCCAAACACAAAGAAGTTAAATATGTTAATCTTCCTTTCTATTCCATTTCATTCTCTTTTATTCTTTACCTCCCCTTCCTTCCTCTACTCTCCATCCAAACAAGGTGTAAGAGGGATTGGTGAGCACAACTTCAAAAGTATATCCGATCGGCTTCAAACTACGAATCTAAACCGTTGAAATCCATGTACTTCATGAGTGATGCATGTACATGCAAAATTTTAAAAGTTTCGAATTTATTTGCTACAAGGTCAAGCGGTTAAAGAAATAAACATTTTATAAGTTCTTTTATAAGTTGTTTTATATATTCATTTTTCATCATTTCTTTGACCGCTTAACATATTGTAGCAAATAAATTCGAAACTTTTAAAATTTTGCATGTACATGCATCACTCATAAAGTACATGAATTTCAACGGTTTGGATTCACCGTTTGAAGCCGATCCGATATACTTTTGGAGTTGCGCTCACCAAACCCTCTTGGTGAGCACATCACACCACAGCACACCACAATCATTTTCTACATTTTCAAAGTCCAAATAGTCGATCCAAACCATTCAACATAATCTCCACAATAAAATGTGCTTCTAGATCAAATTTTATATTTTTTGAATTTTTTTACTATTATAAGATGGGTACAAAATTCAATGGTCTGAATTTGACTAGCTTTGTAAAATACTTAATAAATAGTAAAAAAATTAAAAAAATGTAAAATTTGATCTGCAAGCACATTATATTGTGAGATCATGTTGAACGATTTGGACTTTGAAAATGTAGAAAATGATTGTGGTAACTTTGTTGTAACTCAAAATTGTTATAACTAGATCCCTCCTCTGTATATATATGAGTAGAATTGAGATATTCTTAAGCTCACTAAGCTTTTTTGTGAGCTTAACTCAAAAACCTATTGAGTTGGTTTCAAATAACAAAACTAAACCGTTAAAATCGATCTACTTCACGAGTGATGCGTTTACATATTAAATTTATAAATTTTCGAATTACTTTAGTATAAAGTCAAGCGGTCAAAAAATGATGAAAAATGAACGCATTCAAATTAACTTATAAACCATCTTTTTTTTACCGCTTAACTATATACTAAATGAGTTTGAAATTTTATAAATTTCGCATGTAAACACATCACTCATAAAGTAGATCGATTTAACGGTTTGATTTATCATTTGAAACCAACACGATAGATTTTTGAGTTAAGCTCACAAAGGCGCTTGGTGAGCTTAAGAACACCCTAGTTCTACTCTGTGTGTGCGCGCGCGCGTGCGCTCACCAAGAGGAGTTGGTGAGCACAAAAGACTATCGGATTGACTTTAAATTACGAATCGGAACCTTTGAAATTCATGTACTTCCCGTAATATTTAAAAAGTTAAGTAATGCGGCCTAGGTAATTAAATCGAACTCCGTAATATTTAAAAAATTTATCAATAATTAATTATATATAATTCAATTTTGTTTTCTTTCCGTTCTCATTTATCCCATCAAAACCTAATTCATCAAACAAAGTAAGAGTGTATTCTTCCATTGGTTGACAAAGACATCTTACACATGCATTCAATGACATCGCTAGTAAGAAGGAAAGACAACCCATGACTTCTGTGTCACACCAGTCACACAATGCACTTTGGTGGTCTTATTGGTCCATACCACGGTGGGGTCTTTGACTTGAATGCTGAAAAAGAAAAGTGCTCAAAGAATGACGTGAGTTCTCAAATTGCTTCTTTCTGTGCATTTTTATCGAAACTATAGGGTTGAAGAATAATTAAGGCTAATCCTCTGTTAAAACTGAGAGCAATTGAAGCATTGCAAACAAGTTGAATTGCTCGATTTTGGAATTGAAGCACAGTCAGAAAGTTTTGGATAGAGCTCTTTCCAAATCGAACATTGTTGGAATTTATTGGTCATCATTGAATAGAATTTTTCATATTTCATTTTAGAATGGAATTCCGGAACTTTACTGGAGATTCCGACTGATCATATTCATATATGATTTCATGCCCGAGCATAAATTAGTTGCACGATGCGTCGTTCAAGTCTGCCGAACTTCATTTTTTTCAACACATCACCAAAAAAGAGATTCCCACGTTACTCTTTGTTCAGACACTCCTCTTTTCCTTATTCTTATTGAATGAACGATCACACCCTCTTTTCCTTCTTATATCTAGAAGATAATAGAAAGAATCAAGCTAATCGTGACTGATGCATGTACATGCAAAAATTTTAAAGCTTCGAATTCAATTAGTATATAATCAAGCGGTAAAAAATAATAATAAAAAATAAATACATAAAACAATTTCAAAAATAACTTATAAAATATTTTTTTTTTTTACCACTTGATCATGTGCTAAATAAAAATTTTGCATGTACATGCATCACTCAAGAAATATATGAATTTCAACGGTTTGAATTCGTAATTCGAAGTCAATCCGATAGTCTTTTGGAGGTGTGTCCACCAACTCCTCTTGATGAGCACATCACACTCTAGTTTTGTTATATATATATATATATAGTAGCAGTACATGGAGCAAACAATGATACAATGATACACTATGTTTAAGAAGGAAAACAAAATACACGATCGCCGATGTTTTTTATTATTTGTTGACAATGGAAAAGTCCGAAACTTTTAAAAATATCGTCTTCAGAAATTAATAAATCAAAAGATCATAGTTTTTAAAATACCCTTCTCTATTTGTCTTTGCGGCTCTCAAAAATGTGTTGTCCCTAACGGCATCGAAAGGGGGTGAATATGGAACTGTTTAAAATTTAAATCCTATAAATTGTAACTATCGGTCGGATAGACAAGTTCAAAAGTCGTTCATGTATTCAAGTGTATCTATCTACATAAAGTTCTTGACAGAATCAAGAACTTATGAATTTAAATAAATAAAGTGCAATAAAGTAATAGATAGAGTTAGAAAAAATAACACATGAGTTGATAACGGAGTTCGGCCAACTGAAGGACCTATATCTCCGGAGCAACGCAACCACAACTAGGCGCGCCTTTCTATTATCCAAGCAGAAAGGAACATAAGTTGAAACCGGCGTGACAACACTCCAACGGCTCAAAGAACAGAAAGGTGAGTACTACAGGCTCAAGCAAAGAACTGAGCACAGGATATTCTTATTATTTTTGGAGGAGGGTATTTTTAAAAATTCGGTGGAAAAGTGCTCCATTTTTAATAACATTCAAATTTCTTTATTCCTGAAGATCTTTTGACATTCAACATTTGTTTCATTCTGGAGACATGTATATCTCTATTCTTATATTAAGCACGTAGATGTTTTGATCCGCCAATAGCTGTGATTAAAAGATGAAAATTGAATATCAGCTCTCCAATCAAATAATATGTTTTGTTTTTCTGATTTTATGCATCTTTTTTATGTTTTTTACATGTAACAAGTCCAAATTTAGTTAGACACATACTCGCCACATGCAAATTATATTATCTTTCTGATTGGTCATGATTGTTTTCCATTATTTAAATGTTATTTAAGAAACTTTTTGATTGATTGATAATTAATTGGTAATGTTTTCATTTCTTTCGATTTTTTATATATCATTTAAAGAATGTTATTTGTCATTTTGTATGAGATCTTTTTATGAAAATATGTCAAAAAGATAAAACAAAAAACATATGTAATCAAAGAAACGTTATTTACATGTAGATGTTATTTACTATGTTATTTAAGGAATAATATTCGTTATTTAATCTAAATTTTCAAGAAAATATGTTATTTTGTATGAATTTTGTTGTTCTCTTATAATATGTTCCCGTTGTAACGTACAAGCACAATACAAGTTACTTATGAAGTACTAAAAAAGAAGTTGCATTTGTTAAATTGACAATATTTCATCGTGTTACTTTTTATTTACTAGGTGGGGCCATGGTCCTGATAATATCAATAAGTAGATAAGCAGTAGCTCAGAATTTCTTAAGCAAATTCAAATTAAAGCTAAGAGTAAATAGAGTTAATTTTCAACTAAAATAAAAGTAATGATTGTATTTTGTTATGTTATAATTATTAAAATAATTGAAACCTACCACCGCGGTTGTAACTTGCAGAGGAACTAACCTACCACTATCGGAAATAGAGAGTGCAATATTTTCATAAAGGGGGACTTTTTCGCGTGTACTCCAAATAAGTATCAAAACATAAACTCAACTAACTCGGCTTTTAATTTAATAATAATTAAAAAACTACTTGTTAAACTGCAACACAAGTAGGATTAAATCTTAATTCGTACTCATGTTCGTCTGTCTTAATCTGTAAGTAAAAAGTTAAGGAGACTTAATTCAGAGGTAGAGGTCTAAGACCCGGACAAGGGTTTAAGATTTGAGCGCTAAATGAGGAGTTTTTAATCTTTGTTAAAGAATCGATGTTCGAAAGGATTAAGCGACAAAGGAAACTAAAGGAGATGAAAAAAAGTTTAAGGAGACTTAACAAAAAAAGAAACATTCTCATTGTCATCTAGAAAATGAGGAAGTATTAACATGGGAAATAAGAGAAATATCTAATTTATGAAGGTTTTCATTTATTTTTATTTATGTTTGAATTTAAAAAAAAATAAGTTTGTGATGATTTTTTCATTCATAATTTAAATGGACCAAAGTTTGAATAAAATATTTTGATAATTTATTAAATCATTGCAATTCAATTTGTTAGATTTGTCATTCCAAGAAACAAAATAAGCTGTAGATAAATTTCTTTATCCCTGGTTGATTGGATGGAGCATCGCCACCACAAAAATATGCTTAATATTTTACAAGTTTTATCATACGTACCCCTTAAGCTGAAAAATATCAATATTCAAGTTATTTCGAACCTTCAAAATATATGTTCGGCTCATATTTGCCTGGATCTCTTTTTCTCCAAGAAATTGCCCAATAATAGCTCCAAATTGATGGTAACAATTTTTTTACTGTCCGGGAAAATATTTTGAAGCCCACAAACAAAACTTGATTTTGCCGCCAAGTAATTAAAGCAAAGATTATTTTTGAGAGCCACCTTATTACTGCTTGATATCTTAATTAATTACTGGGCAACTCATCCGTTAAGAGAATTTCACCTCCTTTTTTTTATGAACCTGACACTACAGCAAAAAGGAGTATCAGCGACCGGGTTTCCGGTCGCTGAAAGTAAAATCGCCGGTCTCTGAAAGTAAATGCAGTCGCTGAAAGCCATTTTTGGTCGCTGAAAGCCCGGTCGCTGTAAGCATTGTCGCTGATACTCTTCTGATGACGTCACCGGTCGCTGATAATACGTCACCGGTCGCTGATAATATTTTTGCGACCAATTTTTTTGGTCGCTGTTTTTTTTTCTGACGTCAGCAAAAACTTTCTGCGACCAATGTTTACGGTCGCTGAAAGTAAATACGGCCGCTGATAGTCGAAACAATCGCAGATACAAAAATTATCAGAGACAAATAATTACGGTCGCTGATACTTAAATTTGGTCGCTGATACTCTTCTGTCAAGTTTTTTATATTTTATTATATTATTTAAATTTGCACCATTTAATATTTAGTACGACACGTACCAACGTACCAACATAAACATAGATATCGTAATATCAAATAATACAAATAAACATAAACATACAACAAAGTTCATCAAACATAATAAACATAAATGTCGAACTGTCAAGTAGCATAAACATATATCAAAATCCGTACCATAAATAACCTAAGTAGTACAATAAACATCTAAACCTAACTAGTACCATCACCACCAACATCCGACCCCTGCCCCTCGTCATCATCCTCGTCATCTCGAGGAGCGGGCCTCGAGGCATGCTGCGAGCCCGAACCTCCCTGTGAGATTGTTAAAACAATAATTTAGATAATTAGAATTTAAGATTCATGGTTCACAATTGAAGTTGGACTGAATTATCAAATTTCGTACCTGAGAAGCTCTGAAAAGGTCGGTGATCCTGGACATAAACCGATCCTCCATACTATCAAGTAACCGAGCATCCCTAACAGCTAACCGATCCTCCATCCTATCAAGTACCTGAGTAGATATCATATCGATATGCTCTGCTGTGAACTGCGGAGCCGGCGGCATAGAAGAATATGACTGTGACGAATGCGACTGACTGCTCGACCCACTGGAGCGAAACATGCGTCTCGTCTTGCCTGAAACATTAAAAATAAGACAATTAGTATTATCTTACACAACTAAAAATAATAATTTAAAATTAAAGTGACTTTATTTTACCTAAAGCACCGAGACCATAGTTATCGCCGTGGGCATTCTGATCAGATATTCCCGTAGAGTACCAGACGTCGCCGTCGTATGCAGGCCATGTGTTTCTATCCTCTCCATACTTCTGCACCATCGCACTCTCATATTTTCCTGCAAATTTTGTAAAATATAACAAAAATATTATACAACAAGAAACATGATATTTTTTAAAACGATTCGAAAGTATTATTACCTGTGCTTCTTTCGCCTTGCCGGTAATATATTCTCCCGTCTTCTTCTTCGTATGGGTAGGCTGGAACAGCTCATCGGACCATCTAGGTTCGCGCCCTTTTTCTTGCTCCTGTTAAGAATTTATTAAGGTTAGTTCGATTAGATTCAATTGGAATGAAAATAGATTAATTTAATGAAGATGATCTTACAAAGCGTTGTTTGTGAACAAGCATGTTCACAGAACCCGTTGTGGCCCCTGACCCTTCAGTATTGGCCCTATTTAAAGCATTCCGCTGGCTCCGACGGGCAAAAGCATCACTACACCAGTGATCGACGAGTCCGGGCCAGAACTCCGGCTTGATCCAGGAGTCATGTGGTCGAGGAGCAACCCCACGCTCCTTCCACTCGAGCAATTCTTTCCATAGGACTTGATTGCTGCATCCCTGGTCTTGTTAAGCATATCCTGTAGGCGTTTGTCAGCTATTTTGCGGAATACATCCCATGCAATACTGTCTGGTACCTCCGGTGAAAACTTGTAGTGCTTCTACAATGCATAACTCAGTTTGTTAGCTTAAAAAAAGAAAACAAGTAATTATTAAAGGTTTTGTTTCAGAAAATTTTACTTACCAAAAAGTCTTTCTTGATAACTTCCTTGTTATCATTAGGAAAATCCGTGTATCTGGTGTACGGTCCAGGATATGCTGTGCGTACTAGCTGCGATATAATTTTTGCGACTTGCTTCGTCAGCTCTGGGTGCCCTGCATCAAAAGTCCTGCATTGATATTGATTATTACAATCACTGCAATTAATGTATAATTACAACTTACACAAAAAAAAGAATATTACCTGTGACCCCCTAACCGAAGCACTGGTCGCACACTCGGATCTGGAGGTGGCGAAATATATGTATTTGCACCGCGAACATTCCTCTGACTCGACTCCTCGTCGCCCGCCGGTGCCTTTCCTTTGTCTTTTCTTCTCGGTGCCATATCTAGATACAACAATTAATAGCTAACATTCTTGATTACTTTGGTGACATGACTCAAATCCTAACTACACCTTAGTACATTCAATTTAAAAGAACAACAAATTCTATTAATTTTGAATAAACAAAGATAATGTCCAGATCTATACTTTAGACCCTCCAGATATCATCAATTGATAACGGACCCTCTAAAGCAAGTCATGGAAGAAATTCACAATTAATTGTTGCATCATCCATGCAACAGGACTTGTATACAGCCATACAAGCGGCATCTACACTACATAAACTATGAATTTAAACATACGTACCAGAGATGATGCTTCTCTTCCCTTCTCTTGCCTTGCCTTGACTTGATTAGTTCTAAATAAACCAAATACGCACGAGATAGAAAATTAATACTTTGCTTACATAGTAGATAGAAAATTAATACTTTGCTTACACGAGATTGAAATTGGGCTGCTATCAATGTTGAAATTGGGCAGATTACTAAGCCCAAGTGATATAGCGCCTTCACCCCTCAGATTACTAAGGCCAGATTTTCAGTACCATCTGCTCAGATGATGGAAAATATTTAATTGAATCAGTTTGCGCTATTTACTGTTAATACGAAGAAAAATACTAAAATCAATCCTCAGGTTGTACAAAGAAAAATCTTTACTGTTAATACGAAAATTGATTACAAATCAATCCTATTTACTCGCTATTTCACCAATTAATAATTGAATCAGTTTGCGCTATTTACCCCAGGAACCTTACTTGAGAAGGTTGAAAAGGTAGGTACAGTTTGTGTTTCATTTTTCCTATAATTTTCAGTTTGTGCTTGTACTGTTTCATACTGGTACCAAAAATGAAACTAATAAAATTGACAGTAGCAGATTAAGGTTCCTGTGGTATGATACTTTGGCCTGGTACTAGGAATCCCTATACTAAAATGATACTTTTATATGAAAAGGAACATGTGACATTGCAATTCTACTCAAAATTTAAATAGCGAATAACAGGCTCATAACAGTGGATATATTCCCTATAGCGGGTAGCAGCCACCAGCACAAATCGCAGCCACAGACCCGAAGGTCACAGGTCAAGGCAATCAGCCAAATAATAAGCAAAAGGCACCAGGCACAGGTCAAGGCAGCAGCCACCAGCCACAAGGACGAAAACCAAAATTAGAGAGTTTTTAGAGTTACCCGAGGAGAGTCGGCACCAACAGCACCAGCAACACAAGCACAACAGCACAAATGGCAGCACCAAAGCAAAATCGCAGCACCAAAGCCAAATCGCAGCACCAAAGCCAAATAGCAGCACCAAGGCAAAATCGCAGCACCAAAGCAAATCGCAGCACCAAAGCCAATCGCAGCACCAAAGCCAAATCGCAGCACCAAAGCCAATCGGGTCTCACTGTCAGCGGCTAGAGAGAGAGTAAGGGATAGAGTGAGAGGGCGGAGAGGGGAGTAAAAGGGGAATCGGAGAGAAATAGTTAGAAGAGCAATGGTGGGATCGGAGAGAAGGCAACAGAGAAGAGAAGAAGGAGACCGATTTCGGGCGGCGGATTCGCGCGTTTTCTTTTTTAATCTAACCTAAAAATGAAAATGGGAGAGAGGATTCGGCGCGATATGAAAAATGGGAGAGAAGGATTCGCGCGACATTTTTACCGAGATCTTCAGCGACCGGGCCCAAATGGTCGCTGAAATATGTTGGCGCCGGTCGCTGAATGTCTCTGACTATTTCGTCGCCGGAAATATTTAATTTTTTTTTTTTTTTGGTTTTTTGGGTAATCAGCGACCGTGGAAATCGCCGGTCGCTGATACCGGCCGCTGAAGCAACGGTTTGCTGTAGTGTGAGGTTTTCTTCTTGATATTTGATTGACGCCTGAGGGGTTCCATCACTAAGCACTTGTTAAAGAAAGCAAAATGTATTTTTTTTTTTTAAGCATTTTGATAATTCAGGTCCTTATATCAGGAAGCAATTACATGCATCCATGGCTCTCTTACAGTATGGTTTACTAGGTATGTAACTTTCACCTTCTCCATATGATTTCTAAGATTTCAAGGAGTTCGATTCTCTTTTCTGCTGAAATATTAGTTACTGATCTGTGTTAAAATCTTCTGTGCTTTTTTGAGATGTCATGATTTGACATCTGTAAGAAATCGAAGGAATTATCGTAACATGTTCTTAGTTTAGAATTTTGCAGTTTATTTCACAATTGACCTTCCATTGTTCTTGCACAGTATCCTTCTAGCGTATATTTGAAAAATTAAAATTATAATCGCTTTTGAGGATATATTTTCTGTGAAAGGGGAGCAGATATACAAATGTTCGTTTGATCTGTGTCGAGTTTCGTGTGAAAAATTAAAATTATAAACCGTTTTGTGAATTTAAACTGACGTTTGAATCTTGACGCAGATTGAATGGCTCAGATCTAGTATCGGACTGAACTTGGAGTTCATCCAAAACGGAGAGTTATAGTATTTCAAGTTATAAACCATGGACAATTCGTTTCATGCCGTATATATAAAGATAGCAAACATAGTGAAAAGAGTGAGGCTATGGTGGTATGCATGGATAGCTAGTGTACTACGGCTCAATATGGTACTTTTTAAAATTCTAATGGTCGATCCGAACTGTTCAATATGATAACCATATGAATATTTACTTGCAAACTAAATTTTATATTTTTTTGAATTTTTTTACTATTCTTTGGATGGGTAGAATTTTGATGGTCCAGAATTTTCAGAAAGCACTGATTTTTCTACCTATCTAAAAAAATAATAAAAAAATTTAAAAAAATATAAAATTTAGTTTGCAAGTACATATTTATATGGATATCACATTGAACGGTTTGAATCGATCGTTAGAATTTTAAAAAGTAACAGGAATGGCACAAGTAGACACTTTACTGGCGCAACTTCAACAGCTACAGAATGTGCTTCGAAACCTCCCTACTCTGACAAGGACACAAGATGGAGTGGAATGGTCTCTGACAAACACAAAGGAATTTACAGTAAAATCAATGTACAGAGGATTGAAAGGTGAAGCCAATACTGAAATTCGGATACATAAGGTTTGGAAGATGAAAGTGCCTCCAAGAATGAAGGTATTCGCTTGGTTGTCATATCATGAAAAGATATTGACGGCAGAAAATCTGAAGAAGAGAGGATGGAATCTACCGAGTATGTGTGTACTTTGTAGAGCTAATGAAGAATCCATACGACATTTATTCTCTGAATGTCCTTTCACATTGACGGTGTACACAGTTCTTACTGGTCAATTTCAACTACCAGTAAGGAATTGGCAGAGAGAGCTTGAACAAGAAGGTGCACATAAATGGATTGTCAAGAAGCATAAAGATGTCAAATCCAAAGAAGTTCTTTTGCTGGCTATGTTCATATGTTGGAGAGAACGTTGTACTAGAATTTTTAGAGACCAATCTAAAGAGATACAACAGTTAATAGAAGAAGTTCATGATCAATGGAAATTTCTTCATTAACTAAGGACAAAAACAGTTTTGATTCTTTTTAAAACCTGACACTTTGCAACCAAAAGGAAGATGGACCCACTAGTATTACGAAGAGGGACTTACTGGTATGAAATCGGATAACTAAATAGAGGAATGACTTACTGGTACAAGGGCTGGTACCGGTTACAATCACAAGACAGATGTGCTGAATAGAAGTTGGAGTAGAAGATTTTCAATTTTGGAATGCAGCAATGGATGGTGGAGAGTGAAAGTAGGCATTATTGCTACCGATTCTCCTCAGTTAGAAGAAATCTCTTTACTGTCAAGAAGAGTGGCAATTTTTGCATTTTAAACCCTGTTGTTTGAAAATTTTCTGTTTTTGCTTTTTTCTGTTTTTAATTTCTTGTTTTCTTCATATTCAACAAGGTTGAATAATGCTAAGTTTTCTTGTACTCGGTTTCATGTTGAGACCTTTTATAATCAATAAAGCAAATAAGGGCTAGATCCTTATTTTTACTCAAAAAAAAAAAAGTAACACATTGAGCCGTAGTACACTAGCCATTGGTGCTATGCATAGCACCATAGCCTCGCTCTAGTGAAAATTTGAAAATGCAATCCTACCCGGAGGTTACATAGGATGATCGGCTCTCGTTTTCTCTTAGGTGGTTTTATTGTCATATAGAAAAGTTCAACAAATGATTCCAAAGTTTTCAGCATCTATCTATTATTCAACTCTAAAAAACAAGGCATCTGTCTCATGTCATATTCTTATAGGTCCCAGGAGAAAGTGTCAGTTGTCTACTTGTCTTCCCTTTTCCTATTCCTCCACAAATACAATTTTACACGAAGCCTGAACAGTGAACACCTATGTTGCATGGATACGGGTACGAGTATCGTCCCCTTGCCAGCCCTTCTCAGTTAGGGTACTATAGCGTAGTAGTGATTAGCACTAAGATAAAATTAGCAACTCTCAGATTTGCATTTGATACCAGTACATAATACACACGGTTCTGGCCAAACCGCATGCGACACCGATTGGAGTTAGAAATCATAATTGACAGGTATTGCGCTTGCATGCGGTTGGTGACAGCACCGCATGTGTTTACATTAGTGACCAGAAACTAGATTAGATAGATAAGAATGATAGATAGCCTGATTCCTAGAAGCTCATTTTCTATACATAAAGCATTTATTTACTATTTTAATTATTCCTACAACTAAACAACCCAACAACCAAATCAAACAACCAAAAACCTAGACTTGATTATTGTTAGATATCTTAATACACTATCTCTGTGGATCGACAACCCGATCTATACTATACGATAGGTTCATATGCTTGTAAATCGATTTTAAAGTAGACAATTAGAATTATAAATATTATTAGCTTTGATTTTGACCCATCAGGAAATGAAACAACGAGTATCCATGGAGAAAGAGGAAAAACTAAAGAAAAAATCAGAAGAGAATGAAAGAGACAGACGTGGAAGGTGAAAAGTGTCAAAATATGAGAGTAAATAGGGGAAGTTAGGGAGAGAAGTAGAGGAAAGGGAAAGTAGGGTCCACAAGAATATGTCATATACTACAAATGACCTTTGAAAGAAACACGGCTCAAATTAATTAACAAAGCCATATTCAAACTAAAGCACTTTCCTTCAATAAAATGTGCCCCTTTGGCAAGTTTCTATTATTTATGGCCAAACTAAATGAGACGCGTTAATGCGTACCTAGAAAATTTGAAGGAAATTAATTGTGGGGTCAACAAATTAAATGACTTTAGTGGCCAAAGATGAGATGCAAGATCAACGAGTCAAATATAATAATATGTTGAGTGAGGCTATAGTACTATGCATGGCGCATTATAGTACTATGTATAGCGCAGATTGATCTCTACTATAGATTAATATCTTCGTTTTTAAAATTTAAATAGTCAATCTGAACTATTTAACATGATCTTCATATAAAAATATACTTAAATACTAAATTTTTTATTTTTTATACAAATTTTGAACTATTTTTTTTTAAATAGGTAGAAAATCACTTGATTTAAAATTCTACACCATTCAAAGTAGTGATTTTTTACCTATATAATTTTTTTGTAAAAAATATAAATTTAGTCTGCAAGTTTATTTCCGTATGACAATCATGTTGAACAGTTCATATCGACTTTTTAAACTTTGAAAACAGAAATATTAATCTATAAAAACTAATCCACCCTATGCATATTCCATAGCCTCATTCTAATATGTTTCTTAGAATTATATACACACCGGCCATCAATTAATAAATTACTGTGTAACGTCTACAATTACCTTGAATACACGAAGGTTCTCAACACTTGACCATAAAGATGCTTTAATGGTTTGACTACTAATTAATATCAAGTTGCTGTTAGTGGTTAATTAAACACGTTTATTAGCATTAAAAAAATTAAACACGCTTTATGGGACATGACTACATGAATCCCTCCTTTCCAACCTATTCTTTAAGCGTGTCTGCAATTACTTCTCCTAAAATAGGATAAAGATATTGAAAGAGCTGATTTAGCTTCATGCAGTGCACAAGTGATATACTTTTTTTTGTAATTAATGATTGTGTGCTGTATGAAGTTAAATTAGCTTTGTCAATATATTTACCCTAAAAGGCAGTGGCCATTCAGGCGCAGGAAATTTAAAATTTTAGGCAAATAATATGTTTCATGTGCATATGATAATCTCATTCCTCTGCAGACATGTAAAACACTTAAAACACCGCACTTATACCATGTATTAGAAAACGAAACCGTTGGTGAATTATTTGGAGATATTAATTGAAGAAAATAATCCCATAAATATCCTCATTCATATATTTCCAAATGAGTTTCAAGTCATGATAACTGTGGATAATACTCATACAATAAAATGCTTAAAATAAATCATTATATATTAATTAAAGTTGCATTAGAAAATTTTGACTTTATTTAAACAACTTTCTAAGACGAATTTATTAATCCTACAAGGCTGAAATTCTTGCATGACACATGTCAAATCACTTTCTTTCTATTGTCTGCCTAAATGAAGAAAAAAGACGCCACTTTATTTATTAAAGAAAGAGTTAAAGGAATTGTCACAAACAATTTTGATTTACGTTAATTTTACTGGTATCAGATATTTTTCTTTTACATAGTAAGTTTTATTTTAAAGTCTGAATAGCCTATATTACTAGTATTATAGAGAGCTTTTACGTAATAAAGAAAACATGATATTTTTCAGATTGAGCATCTCCTGCAGTACCACATGTAATCCAATAGTTTCAACCGAATTGAAATTTTTTTTGTAGCTTACTTGAAATATAAATATTCACTTTAAAATTCGTACAAATTTATATTAAACGAATCGGATGTAATCTAAGAATTTAACATCACTGGTTAGGTTCCTAACCTAATCTAATTATCTTTAAGGACACATGTGTAATTTGATAATAACAATGCTGCTGATCATGTTAAATAGCTAATGTTGTAATTGTCAATCTGACAAGGCATGATGAAAATGGGGCGTGTCTGATGGACATTAAATCCAAATCAGTTTGATATTCGTGCGAAACTGTTTAATTCTCTTTATGATCTGTACACACTTGATTCGTACGAATATTAGGACAAATTGTACATATTATGAAACGATGAAACAGTTTCAAAAAAAAAATCATCAAAACCAATATTAGTTTGAATCTGATGTTCATCGAACGCGCCCCGCTCTCAGACTTGAAACCCAAAAAAAAATGTTATGTATCCTTGAGTTTAAAGTTTGGTGGATGGCTCCCACATAAATTAATATATCAAATTCGAATCTACGAGAGTATATGTTTTTCCCTAAACCCCGTATGGGTCAATTCACATATTTTTTTTTTTTTGCGAATCCACGCGGACTAATTATTTTAATTTCCTAGTGCCAAGTCCATTATTTCTTTATTTATTCATTCCAGCAACGATGTTTTGAGGTTTGACTTTATCGAATCCGCATCGTCTGCATATCATTTTTTGAGTTAATACATTTGAGCTGTCTAATTTTAAACAGAATCAATTTAGTCTCTATTTATAACGAAGGGTCCTTTAATATTAATGTGAATTTAGTCTGTACAGATTTAAAACGAATCGAACGGTTCACATACATTAATTCGAAAGATTTCTTTTTTTGAGTTAACGTAGAGGATACGAATTCGACTTTATCAAGGCATTGCTATCTCCGTACAATTGCACAATAATTTTATTATTATTCTTTTCTTGCTAAACCAACAACCGACAGTTGCTCCGCTACCTCAACAAAGAAAATGCTAATACTGTAACAAAACGCAAAAGAATATATATGGAGATAAAGTGATTTTTTACCAATCTAAAAAAATTTTAAAAAATGTAAAATTTAATTTGTAAGTACATATTTATATAGAGATCATGTTGAACGGTTCGGATCGACCGTTAAAATTTTGAAAACTCAAATATTGAGCCGTAACACGGAGGCCCTCTATGCTACGCATAGCACCGTAGCCAACTCCTATATATATATAAATATGAGCAAAGCTAGGGTGTGATGTGCTCACCAAGAGGGATAGGTGAGCACAACTCCAAAAGTATATCGGATCGGCTTCAAACAACGAATCTAAACCGTTGAAATCCATGTACATGCAAAATTTTGAAAGTTTCGAATTTATTTGCTACAAGGTCAAGCGGTCAAAGAAATGAACATTTTATAAGTTATTTTATAAGTTGTTTTATATATTCATTTTTCATCATTTCTTTGACCGCTTAACCTTGTAGCAAATAAATTCGAAACTTTTAAAATTTTGCATGTACATGCATCACTCATAAAGTACATAGATTTCAACGGTTTGGATTCACTGTTTGAAGCCGATCCGATATACTTTTGGAGTTGCGCTCACCAAACCCTCTTGGTGAGCACATCACACCACAGCACACCACAATCATTTTCAACATTTTCAAAGTCCAAATCGTCGATCCAAACCATTCAACATAATCTCCACAATAAAATGTGCTTCTAGATCAAATTTTACATTTTTTTGAATTTTTTTACTGTTTATTAAGATGGGTACAAAATTCAATGGTCTGAATTTGACTAGCTTTGTAAAATACTTAATAAATAGTAAAAAAATTTAAAAAAATGTAAAATTTGATCTGCAAGCACATTATATTGTGAGATCATGTTACACGATTTGGATCGACGATTTGGACTTTGAAAATGTAGAAAATGATTGTGGTAACTTTGTTGTAACTCAAAATTGTTATAACTAAATCCCTCATCTGTATATATATGAGTAGAATTGAGATATTCTTAAACTCACTAAGCTTCTTTGTAAGCTTAAATCAAAAACTTATTGATTTCAAACGACGAATTCAAACCGTTAAAACCGATTTACTTCATGAATGATGCGTTTACATGTCAAATTTATAAATTTTCGAATTACTTTAGTATAAAGTCAAGTGGTCAAAAAATAATGAAAATGAACGCATTAAAATTAACTTATAAACTATCTTTTTTTTACCACTTGACTGTATACTAAATGAGTTTGAAATTTTATAAATTTCGCACGTAAACACATCACTCATAAAGTAGATCGATTTTAACGGTTTGGATTTAGCATTTGAAACCAACACGATAGATTTTTGAGTTAAACTCACAAAGGCGCTTGGTGAGCTTAAGAACACCCTAGTTCTACTCTCTGTGTGTGCGCGCGCGCTCACCAAGAGGAGTTGGTGAGCACAAAAGACTATCGGATTAATTTTGAATTACGAATCCAAACCGTTGAAATTATGTTCTTCCCGTAATATTTAAAAAGTTAAGTAATGCGGCCTAGGTAATTAAATCGAACTCCGTAATATTTAAAAAATTAATCCAATAATTAATTATATATAATTCAATTTTGTTTTCTTTCCGTTCTCCTTTATCCCATCCAAACCTAATTCATCAAACAAAGTAAGAAGTCTATTCTTCCATTGGTTGACAAAGACATCTTATACATGCATTCAATGACATCGCTAGTAAGAAGGAAAGACAACCCATGACTTCTGTGTCACACCAGTCACACAATGCACTTTGGTGGTCTTATTGGTCCATACCACGGTGGGGTCTTTGACTTGAATCCTGAAAAAGAAAAGTGCTCAAAGAATGACGTGAGTTCTCAAATTGCTTCTTTCTGTGCATTTTTATCGAAACTATAGGGTTGAAGAATAATTAAGGCTAATCCTCTGTTAAAACTGAGAGCAATTGAAGCATTGCAAACAAGTTGAATTGCTCGATTTTGGAATTGAAGCACAGTCAGAAAGTTTTGGATAGAGCTCTTTCCAAATCGAACATTGTTGGAATTTATTGGTCATCATTGAATAGATTTTTTTATATTTCATTTTAGAATGGAATTCCGGAACTTTGCTAGAGATTCCGAGTGATCATATTCATATATGATTTCATGCCCGAGCATAAATGAGTTGACGCTGCACGATGCGTCGTTCAAGTCTGTCGAACTTCCTTTTTTCAACACATCACCAAAAAAGAGATTCCCACTACTCTTTGTTCAGACACTCCTCTTTTCCTTATTCTTATTGAATGAACGATCACACCCTCTTTTCCTTCTCTTTTCCTTCTTCTTATATCTAGAAGATAATAAAAAGAATCAAGATAATCGTGAGTGATATATGTACATGTAAAAATTTTAAAGTTTCGAATTCATTAGTATATGATCAAGCAGTCAAAAAAATAATGAAAAATGAATACATAAAACAATTTCAAAAATAACTTATAAAATATTTTGACCACTTGACCATGTGCTAAATAAATTCGAAACTTTAAAAATTTTACATGTACATGCATCACTCAAGAAATATATGGATTTCAACGGTTTGGATTCGTAATTCGAAGTCAATCTGATAGTATTTTGAAAGTGTGTCCACCAACTCCTCTTGGTGAGCACATCACACCCTAGTTTTGTTATATATATATAGTAGCAGTACATGGAGCAAACAATGATACAATGGTACACTATGTTTAAGAAGGAAAACAAAATACACGATCGCCGATGTTTTTTATTATTTTTTGACAATGGAAAAGTCCGAAATTTTTAAAAATATCATCTTCAGAAATTAATAAACCAAAAGACCATAGTTTTTAAAAATACCCTTCTCTATTTGTTTTTGCGACCCCCAATAATGTGTTGTCCCTAACGGCATCTAAAGGGAGGTGAATATGGGACTGTTTAAAATTTAAACCCTATAAATTGTAACTATCGGTCGGATAGACAAGTTCAAAAGTCGTTCATGTATTCAAGTGTATCTATCTACGTAAAGTTCTTGACAGAATCATAAACTTATGAATTTAAATAAATAAAGTGCAATAAAGTAATAGATAGAGTTAGAGAAAGTGACACATGACTTGATAACGGAGTTCTGCCAACTGAAGGACTTACGTTTCCGGAGCAACGCAACCACAACTAAGCACGCCTTTCTATTATGCAAAAAGGAACATAAGTTGAAACCGGCGAAACAACACTCCAACGGCCCAAAGAACAGAGAGGTGAGTACTACATGCTCAAGCAAAGAAGTGAGCATAGGATATTTTTATTATTTTTTGGAGGAGGGTATTTTTAAAAATTTCGGTGGAGAAGTGCTCCATTTTTAATAACATTCAAATTTTCTTTATTCCTGAAGATCTTTCAGCATTTGTTTCATCTGGAGACATTTATATCTCCATTCTTATATTAAGCACGTAGATGTTTTGATCCGCCAATAGCTGTAATTAAAAGATGAAATTATAAATTGAATATCAGCTCTCCAATCAAATAATTTGTTTTTTTTCTGATTTTATGCATCTTTTTTATGTTTTTTTACATGTAACAAGTTCAAATTTAGTTAGACACATACTCGCCATATGCAAATTGTATTATCTTTCTAATTGGTCATGATTGTTTTCTATTATTTAAATGTTATTTAAGAAATTTTTTGATTGATTGATAATTGATTGGTCATGTTTTCATTTCTTTCTATTTTTTGTATCATTTAAAGAATGTTATTTGTTATTTTGTATGAGATCTTTTTATGAAAATATATCAAAAAGATAAAAAAAAATATGTAATCAAAGAAACGTTATTTACATGTAGATGTCATTTACTATGTTATTTAAGGAATGTTATTTGTTATTTAGTCCAAATTTTCATGAAAATATGTTATTTGTATGAATTTTTGTTGTTCTCGTATAATATGTTCCCGTTGTAACGTACAATCACAATACAAGTTACTTATGAAGTACTAAAAAAGAAGTTGCATTTGTGAAATTGACAATATTTCATCGTGTTACTTTTTATTTACTTGGTGGGGCCATGGTCCTGATAATATCAATAAGTAGATAAGCAGTAGCTCAGATTTTCTTAAGCAAATGCAAATTAAAGCTAAGAGTCAGTAGAGTTAATTTTCAACTAAAATAAAAGTAATGATTGTATTTTGTTATGTTATAATTATTAAAAAAATTGAAACCTACCACCGCGGTTGTAACTTGCAGAGGAACTAACCTACCACTACCGGAAATCGAGACAGTGCAATATTTTCATATAAGGGAGACTTTTTCGCGTGTACTCCAAATAAGTATCAAAACATAAACTCAACTAACTCGGCTTTTAATTTAATAATACTTAAAAAACTACTTGTTAAACTGCAACACAAGTAGGATTAAATCTTAATTCGTACTCATGTTCGTCTGTCTTAATCTGTAAGTAAAAAGTTAAGGAGACTTAATTCAGAGGTAGAGGTCTAAGACCCGGACAAGGGTTTAAGATTTGAGCGCTAAATGAGGAGTTTTTAATCTTTGTTAAAGAATCGATGTTCGAAAGGATTAAGCGACAAAGGAAACTAAAGGAGATGAAAAAAAGCTTAAGGAGACTTAACAAAAAAATAAACATTCTCATTTGTCATCTAGAAATAAGAGAAATATTTAATTTATGAAGGTTTTCATTTATTTTATTTATGTTTGAATTTAAAAAAAAAATAAGTTTGTGATGATTTTTTCATTCATAATTTAAATGGACCAAAGTTTGAATAAAATATTTTGATAATTTATTAAATCATTGCAATTCAATTTGTTAGATTTGTCATTCCAAGAAACAAA
Organism: Carex parvula; assembly: GCA_025461045.1. Lineage (NCBI taxonomy): Eukaryota > Viridiplantae > Streptophyta > Magnoliopsida > Poales > Cyperaceae > Carex > Carex parvula. The sequence goes on from JAJGRW010001328.1 coordinate 168,257, forward strand.
ATAAGCTGTAGATAAATTTCTTTATCCCTGGATTGGATGGAGCATCGCCACCACAAAAATATGCTTAATATTTTACAAGCTTTATTATATACCCCTTAAGCTGAAAAATATCAATATTCAAGTTATTTCGAACCTTCAAAATATATGTTCGGCTCATATTTGCCTGGATCTCTTTTTCTCCAAGAAATTGCCCAATAATAGCTCCAAATTGATGGTAACAATTTTTTTACTATCCGGGAAAATATTTTGAAGCCGTGATTTTTATTTTTACCCAAAGAAAAATATATTTTAATATAAATAACCGGGTTTTTAAAAGATTTTTATTTCTACCCAAAACGCTAGGAATATTTGCGGTTCGAATTAAAAATTCGGAACGCTAGAAATATCAGTGGTCCGAATTCTTAATTCGAAACGCTAGGATTCCTAGCGGTCCGAATTCTTAATTCGGACCGCTAATATTCCTAGCGTTCCGAATTCATAATTCAAAACTACAGTCGCCAACCTTTTCATTTATTACTATATTAAACCTTTTCATTTATTACTATATTAAATGGTAATTTGTCACCGATAACCCTAAAGTTATTTTTATTTCAAAGAATTATATTATAAAAACTTATCAATAATATAAAATTTCATTTATTATTTTATTAAATGGTAATTTTTCACCGATAACCCTAGAAATTTATTCACCGATAACCCTAAAGTTATTTTATTACAAAGAATTATATTATAAAAACTTATCAATAATATAAAATTTCATTTATTATTTTATTAAATGGTAATTTTTCACCGATAACCCTAAAGTTATTTTTATTACAAAGAATTATATTATAAAAACTTATCAATAATATAAAATTTCATTTATTATTTTATTAAATGTTAATTTTTCACCGATAACTCTAAAGTTATTTTTATTACAAAGAATTATATTATAAAAACTTATCAATAATATAAAATTTCATTTATTATTTTATTAAATGGTAATTTTTCACCGATAACCCTAAAGTTATTTTTATTACAAAGAATTATATTATAAAAACTTATCAATAATTTGTAATAAAAATAACTTTAGGGTTATCGGTGAATAAATTTCTAGGGTTATCGGTGAAAAATAACTTTAGGGTTATCGGTGAAAAATTACCATTTAATAAAATAATAAAAGAAATTTTATATTATTGATAAGTTTTTATAATATAATTCTTTGTAATAAAAATAACTTTAGAGTTATCGGTGAAAAATTACCATTTAATAAAATAATAAATGAAATTTTATATTATTGATAAGTTTTTATAATATAATTCTTTGTAATAAAAATAATTTTAGGGTTATCGGTGAAAAATTACCATTTAATAAAATAATAAATGAAATTTTATATTATTGATAAGTTTTTATAATATTATTCTTTGTAATAAAAATAACTTTAGGGTTATCGGTGAAAAATTACCATTTAATATAATAATAAATGAAATTTTATATTATTGATAAGTTTTTATAATATAATTCTTTGTAATAAAAATAACTTTAGGGTTATCGGTGAAAAATTACCATTTAATATAATAATAAATGAAAAGGTTGGCGACTGTAGTTTTGAATTATGAATTCGGAACGCTAGGAATATTAGCGTTCCGAATTAAGAATTCGGACTGCTAGGAATCCTAGCGTTTCGAATTAAGAATTCGGACCGCTGATATTCCTAGCGTTCCGAATTTTTAATTCGAACCGCTAATATACCTAGCGTTTTGGGTAGAAATAAAAATCTTTTAAAAACCTGGTTATTTATATTAAAATATATTTTTTTTGGGTAAAAATAAAAATCACGGATTTTGAAGCCCACAAACAAAACTTGATTTTGCCGCCAAGTAATTAAAGCAAAGACTATTTTTGAGTGCCACCTTATTACTGCTTGATATCTTAATTAATTACTGGGCAACTCATCCGTGTTAAGAGAATTTCACCTCTTTTTTTTATGAACCTGAGTAGGGGTGGCAAAAAAGCTTGTAACTCGTGGCTCGATCGTGACTCGTACCTGACTCGCTCGCTAACAGCTTGTTTGTTAGTGGACCGAGCTGTTAACGAGCCAGCTCGCCACTAGCTCGGTCCAGAATTAACGAGTTCAAGCTAGGGCCTAGCTTGCTCGTCAGCTCGCGAGCTAGCTCGGCTAGCATCAATTTGTGAATTTGTCTGATTTTGTGTGCATTTTATACTATATAGCTCGGTCCAGCTCGGTTCAGTTCGATCCAAAAAGTGTGTAGAATTTATTTTCTTCTTAAAACAAGATCCAACCAAACCCAGCGAGCCAGCTCGGGCTGGCTCGTCACGAGTTCAAGCTGGACTTTTAGCTCGGGTGCCAAAGGTCCAGCTCGCTCGGTAAAAGCTCGGTCCAGAATTAACGAGCTGAGCTAGGACCTAGCTCGGCCCGAGCCAGCTCGTTGACAGCCCTAAACCTGAGGTTTTCTTCTTGATATATGATTTGAGGCCTGAGGGGTCCATCACTAAGCACTTGCAAAAGAAAGCAAAATGTATTTTTTTTTAAACATTTTGATAATTCAGGTCCTTATATCCGGAAGCAATTACATGCATCCATGGCTCTCTTACAGTATGGTTTACTAGGTATGTAACTTTCACCTTCTCAATATGATTTCTAAGATTTCAAGGAGTTCGATTCTCTTTTCTGCTGAAATATTAGTTACTGATCTGTGTTGTAAAATCTTCTGTGCTTTTTTGAGATGTCACGATTTGACATCTGTAAGAAATCGAAGGAATTATCGTAACATGTTCTTAGTTTAGAATTTTGCAGTTTATTTCACAATTGACCTTCCATTGTTCTTGCACAGTATCCTTCTAGTAGATTTGAAAAATTAAATTATAATCGCTTTTGAGGATATATTTTCTGTGAAAGGGGAGCAGATATACAAATGTTCGTTTGATCTGTGTCGAGTTTCGTGTGAAAAATTAAAATTATAAACCGTTTTGTGAATCTAAACTGACGTTTGAATCTTGACGCAGATTGAATGGCTCAGATCTAGTATCGGACCGAATTTGTAGTTCATCCAAAACGGAGAGTTAATAGTATTTCAAGTGATAGACAATAACGTACCTTGCAAAATATTTACTTTGTAGTTTGTATATATACCGTGGACAATTCGTTTCATGCCGTATATATAAAGATAGCAAACATAGTGAAAATTTGAAAATGCAATCCTACCCGAAGGTTACATAGGATAAGGGCTGCAAACGAACCGAACCGAATCGAACTTATCTTTAGTTTGAGTTTGGTTTGAATTAATTTTGAACGAACTCAATTTCGGATCGAATTTTTTACGAACTCAATTTCGAACTTTTACGAACTTTGTTACGCCTTCGAGTTATGACTTATGGTTGGGACATAGTTCGAAATTACAGCACTTCAATAAAAACTCAGGCATTCTGAATTCTAATTACACCGTACACCAAAGTTTATATCAAAGTTCATTACAAATATCAAAATTTATATCAAACACCAAAGTTTAGTACAATCAATTAAAGTTCAGTACAATCACAAATTTCAAAGTTTTCCAAATAGCCAACAGGAGCAACATCACCAAAGATTTCAAATATCCAAAGTATTCAAAGTACAATTTAAATATCAATAGAAGTACGGAACAATCATCAAAATCTTAGAATTATTACAAACCCAAATATTATCATAAATAAAACATTAAAGTTCATTATCAACGGAAATTAATAGTTCACGTTTGAGTTAATTTCAAACTAAGTTTTGGTTTGCAAACCTATTTCGAACGAACTAGGTCCAGTTTGAGTTTGGTTTGAATTAATTTCGATCTAAGTTTGATTTGAATTAATTTTGAATAAATTTAATGTCAAATCGAATTTTTTACGAACTTTTTCAAATCAAATTCAAATCAAATTACAAACTACGAATCTTTTGTGCAGCCCTACATTGGATGATCGGCTCTCGTTTTCTCTTAGGTGGTTTTAATGTCATATAGAAAAGTTCAACAAATGATTCCAAAGTTTTCAGCATCTATCTATTATTCAAGGCATCTGTCTCATGTCATATTCTTATAGGTCCCAGGCGAAAGTGTCAGTTGTCTACTTGTCTTCCCTTTTCCTATTCCTCCACAAATACAATTTTACACGAAGCCTGAACAGTGAACACCTATGTTGCATGAATGGATATCGTATCGGATATGATACGGATACGGCGATATAACAATTTTCAAAAATAAAGGATACGATACGACTATTATATATATTATTTTTTATTATTTTAATTATATTATTAATTTAACACTTATATTATATAAATTAAATATCAAAAATCTGATTGGATGATACAATAACCCAAATAATCCAGTTATACATTAAATACTATAGATATTCTATTCTAACAAGAAGCTCGATTTGGTTCAGTGGTAAAAGAGTATGTCGCTGCCGGAAGGAAGCCAAGTTCGATTCAGTGGTAAAAGAGTATGTCGCTAACGAATGGATAATAGTTTCTAGTATTGACAATACCATTTCATGTCTACTTCTCTATGTTTTGCTTTATCCCCAAATATTATCTGGTTGCTCTAATTAACACTGTTTGATATATAGAATTTTACAAACATGGAGCATCTCTATTGGTGGCAACTGGCAAGTGTGAAGCTACTAATCCAAGGCAACTATTATCCATTCATTTGTTCTTAAAAAATACATTAGTTTTGGTATACTAGTACTAGTCAAATTAACAAATTAAATGTTTTTGGTCTCATTGGTTTGGTGGGGTCAAACAAAGTGCTTCCAATATAGGGGCCCAATCAAGTGCTGTGACCCTGGACCATACAATGATCTCCTATCCGATATAAGAAAACAATTTATCAACTTTAACCCAATATACAATTTCAAAATTAATAAACCCTCAAACTTGTCTTTCGTACCAGGGACCAATTCCCATGGTAAAAGGAAGCTCCAATCATTTATCATTGTGTTGTACGTGTACACGATAGCTAGCAAAGAATTGCGTTCTTTTATCAAATTCTGAGCTTTCACTCAATCGGTACACGTTCAGTCGTTCACACAAAACCAAATATATCAACATCACTTGTACCTCTAGTGCAGTGCATTGTCTTCAATTTGGCACAAACTCTAGAAATGTATTGACTAGTATTTTCTCACAGTTAACAACTTTGCTCAGGATACGCTTCATTGATTTTTCTTTTTTTTGGCATAGGATAGGCAAATGCCTACCAATTCTGATACCGTAACATCAAAAATAGGTATCCAGCAATCGGTTCCTCAAGCTGTTTTTCCTATTCCTTGCTTTTGGACTGTAATTCTATTTATCCTTTTACATCGTCATGTTAGATGCATATATCTGTACTTTTAGGAGGGTTTGGTTTTAATCCCAAATATAACAGATGCATCCAAGGCATTGAACAGAATGGTGACAGTAGTGGGTTTTCCACCCGAAATTTTTATTAATAGAAAATAAAATAAAAAACATCAACATTGAAGAACGTTTTCGCTGGAATTCGAGATGTAGCAAAAACGTGATAGTCCATAACGTCCAGGGCACTGTAGCTGAACGTTGTGGTCGATAACGTCCAATTAATCTGATCGCTAATGATATCTAATTAACAAAAACACTGGAGCTGGACGTTATGGTCCATAACGTCCAGCTACAGTGTTTTTTTTTTTTTTTGCTTGCTTCAATTTGCGGTTTTTTTTGAAAACCACTGTAGTAACGTCCAGCAACAATATTTTTTGTTAATTAGAGATCATTAGCAATCAGATTAACTAGACGTTATGGTTGATAACGTCCAGCTACAGTGCCCTGGACGTTATGGACCATCACGTTTTTGCTACATCTCGAATTCCAGCAAAAACGTTCTTCAATGTCAATATTTTTTTATTTTATTTTCTATTAATAAAAATTTCGGGGTTTTCCACTGATACCAAAATTACCTAGAATCTACCCCGGTCTATTGGTTACCAGTAACGCAGTAATAACCATGAGAGCAGCGCAATTAATGCTAAAAATTCTTGAGCCATGCAAATTGTTGGGAAAATAACCCATTTATATTTCACTTTAAAACAGAAATAACCTAGAAATTACAAGTAAATTAAAATCAAATTATGTACAATTTCCCATCACTAAGAAAGACAAAAGGAGCTCATCGTGATAAAACCAGAACTACGCTTTTATCTTTCTCCTTTTTACACCTTTCAATTAAATTCTAATTAAAAGTAAATGGATTCTTGTCTGCCACCAGAAAAAACAAAGGCGGCTTCGCAACCTATCCACCCGTCGTCTGATGAATCCTCATAATTGTATGAATCATATACTTCCTCCTTTTGCGGCACTGGTCTCCTCAATTCATCTAATATCATCTGCAATTTAATATAATCAAATATCTGATCAGTTTTCTCATTCATAAAGATAGAATGGCTGCTTACACTAACTTTAAGTTTAAACAGTTATTGGTTATTACTAACTATAAACTGTTCCATACAAATTATCCCAATCATAATAGGTTCAGGCTGTGCATTTAACCCAATATTTACCAATTAGGTTCTTATTATGTGCCTTACTCAATTTGTGTTCTGTAATATAGAAAAGGAAGGTACTAATCTAGAAATTACCTGATATGCTTGGTTTATACCGTTGAACTGAGTACTGCACTGGCTTCCTTTGCATACGTCTGGATGATACTGTAAATGAAAAATGAAAAATTTGTTAGAACAAAAATATATCAAATATGAGGGATCCACTTACAACAAATTTGAGTTACAACAAAGTTACAACATTCATTTTTTTCATTTTCAAAGTCCAAATCGTTGATCCAACCGTTCAACATGATCATCTAAATAAAATGTACTTGCAGATCAAATTTTATATTTTTTTGAATATTTTTACTATTTATTAAGTATTTTACAAAAAATAGCCATACTTAGACCATTGAATTTTGTACCCATCTTAATAAATAATAAAAAAATTCAAAAAAATATAAAATTTGATCTGCAAGTACATTTTATTTAGATGATCATGTTGAACGGTTGGATCGACGATTTGGACTTTGAAAATGAAAAAAATGAATGTTGTAACTTTGTTGTAACTCAAATTTGTTGTAAGTGGATCCCTCCTCATCAAATATATTGTGAAGCAAAATCACGAGAAATAAATTAGTTTTTATCTTGTCAAGTTGTGATGTAGAGGATAAACTTATAAGTTGGAAATTAGAAAAAAAAAAAAAAAAAGGGCCTCAGTAGAATAAAGGTACTAATTTATAGAGTAAGATAAACTCAGTTTTAAAACCGGTTCAGTTGCAGGGAAAAAAGAAAAAGAAAAAGAAAGAAAAGAAATGAAAAGGGATTTAGGAGAATTTTGCAAAAAGACCCAGTTTTCCTTCGACATCAAAATAATACCCTCAATTTCGCAAAATCCTAACACGGGAACTATTCGTTTAATCCAAATGCACAAGAGAAAAGAACCAATCAGAACTTAGACAAAAACAAACCTTTAAAGCGAGCTTGCGAAAAGCTTTCTTGACTTCCTTCTCAGTCGCACCAGGTCTAAGACTCAGGGTCTTGTAGTTGTAGTAGTTATCTCCGGTGAGAGTGGCGGAGCACCTGACACTTCTTCTACCGGCGATCGCTGCCGCCGGAGGCCTCAAGCCGCTCGTCGCCACTGATGAAGAACCCATCAAAGTCGTCATTGTTCTTGCTTTTTCTCAACGAAAATTATTTCTCAATTGCAAAAGTATCCGAACCCGAACTCGATTGAGCGAATGGAAAGTTCTCTTTGCGCAGGCTATTAGCTTCTATCTAATCTTTTTCTCTGAGACGAATGAAAATGGAGATAAGATGGTATGAAATTCCACCAGGGATGAGAATTTATAGGACAAAACGGGTACGGGTATCTTCACTTTTCCGTTTTTATTCTCCATTTCAAACAATGGATGAGTCCATTTATCTAAAAATCGTATTTAACAGGAATTATCCAGTTATATGAAATGGAGAAATAGCGTGGCACGTGTTTCAAGTTTCAACGAGAGGTTCGTTCTCGTCAGGAGGTTGTTTTTTTTTTTTTTCTCCGCTTTTTCCGAAATTCAAGGTTCTATCCATACGCGGATAATTCTTTTTTTTTCTAAAATTTTCCAGTCACTTAACGGAATAATACTTGGAGAAGAAAACTTCTGGATATTGTTACCTGACTGAATATTTAGGACTGTCTAAAATCCATTATTGATTTGTTTGTTTAACTATATTCATTATCATGTATTGTCAAATTTCATTTGTTATTTCAGTATTATTTCTACTGAGATTATCATTACCAAATACTATGAGCAATATAAGGGCTGTAATTAAATCCAACAACTAATAAAATATATAATTTTTTAATGACCAAGTATTACAAAAAAAAAAACATCCATGAAATGAAATTTATATGTGTTATTAAACATTAGATGCTAAAAATCATACTACTTATGATCTTGATATAAAATGTTTGTTCTTAATAAATTTTCAATTAAACAATTAATATACCGCCTTTAGCATAAAAAAATTTCCTATGAAGGTTTTCTTTTTCTCTTAATATACCGTGTAGACGGGTATAATATAGGTTAGTTTATTTATTTTATGTTTTATGGAAAAGCTCGGACGTTTGTGATGATATTAACACACTATTTTTTATTTGGACACAACAGCTTCAGATTTTTTAATTTTATAGACATTTTTGTCCCTCCATACATATATTTTTCGGCTGCTATTTTGTTTCTGGAAATTATTCAATCTTCTACCACAAAGACCATTTATTAGTTCCTTATTCTTTATTGTTAAATCTTTATCTAATTTGAAAGAACAACAACAAAAAAAGTAACCCTTGTATCTTTGGTTGTACATCAATGATTTTATTTTTAGTTAAATATGTATTTTGGTCCTCGTTTGTTTGAGTATATTTAGTGTAGTATAAGAAGTATAAAAGTAAATTTTATTATATTCATTTTGTTTAACAAATTCAACATGATTAATTTATTCTTACTGTGTTATTAAAGCATGGACAAATTCAAAATAACACCAATTGAAAAGAAAAAAAATTACAATAAAAGCATGAGATTATTATTGCAATGGAGCTTTTTTGTTTGAATATAATGTTGAGAGAAGTCGGGGAATGAACTATTTTATTTATTAATTTATGTTAAGATAAAAGATTGATTATTCCAGTGAACACGTAATTTATTTTTACATAACTTTTATATTACCTTGGAGCATTTATGTTTACATTATTTTTTCAAAACTATCTAGTGTTTTTTAATATGGTCATATATTCTATAATTATGTAACTAATAATATATTTTAATCATATTTTTAAAAATCAAGACAAATTATTAATTACTATTATATACAAATGGTTAAGAATATTTTTAATCCAAATAAGAAATCACATAAGATACATGTTAATTTTAATGAACAAAATCAGTGAGAAAATAAAGATAAACAGATGAAAGAAGTTGCAGAAGATAACAATTAAAGAATGACCAAATTGTATACCAACCAGTAAAGTACATGTTTATTACTTCATATTAATGACTTATTCGTTATTCATATTATGTTTATAACTGGAGTTTTCATCTTATACATTTTCTTTTCAAAGAATAGAAATAATAAAACTAAAAACCTATTCTTTGCATGGGGAATCATTCTATCAAACAACATTTTTAGTTAATAATATTTTGTTCAATACGAGCTTATTTTCAATTAATAGAGTCTTTAGTGTCTTTTTTTGTTGAACTACAGTAATTTATTTGAATGTAGTTTGTACTTTTTTTTTTTCAAAACTCAATAATATAAATTGGTACGAACTATCTAATGCATATTAGTATAAGTAAACAAATAAATAAAGTGACATATGATGCAAAGAATGGCATATTCGATGTCGCAAATCCAACTAAGTTGACTAAAGTTACTTAAAAAATAAGATTTTTTTCTCAATAAATGGCTGCTTAGTAAATTCTCGTAGCTATAATTATTTCAATTAAAAAAAATCAAACATTCCGTACAGGTTCTTGAAGATTTCATTAATTATGGAAATAGAATAAATAAGCAATAATCATCAATATAAAAAAAGTGTATTTTCAAAAAGATATGGCATTTAGAGAGTAGTTAAGCAAGGACAATTATGTCCACATAAATAAAGAATAATTATTTTAGTACTCGCGCTACAGTACCCGCACTTAGAGGAATAATGTACTCTGGTCCCCACTAATTATTATTCTAAAAGATATTATATGTTCCCCACTAATTATTATTCTAAAATTCCAGCAACACCATTCATCTATGATCCGCGTCAACCTTCCTCTAATGAAGTAGTGGGGACCCCGTATCACCACATCAATCTTACCCAATCATCATCGCGTCAACCTTCCTCTAACAAAAATAGTTTACCACATAGGTAAAAATACTTTAGTGCAGAGGTATAAATACTTGCAGTACTTGATATTAATACTTTCAGACATCATCTAGTGTCATATGTAAAAAATATTTGAGTGGTCCCCTAATGCGGGTACGACGCGAGAATTTTTCAAGAAAAGGTGAGGGTACGGTTATTTAAGGAAAATTCATATATCATATATGTAGTTCATTGTATAGATATAAATACTTATTTTGTTTGAGCTATATACTTCACAATGTTACTATTAATATTTGTAAAACAAAATTACAGTTTTGGAACGGTTGCGTGGTCCTCTAATGCGGGTACGACGCGAGAATTTTTTAAAAAAAGGTGCGGGTACGGTTATTTAAGAAAAATTCATATATCATATATATAGTTCATTGTATAGATATAAATACTTGTCTTGTTTGAACTATGTACTTCACAATGTTACTATTAATATTTGTAAAACAAAATTACAGTTTTGGAATGGTTGTGTGGTCCCCTAATGCGGGTACAACGCGAGAATTTTTCAAAAAAAGGTGCGGGTACGGTTATTTAAGGAAAATTCATATATCATATATGTAGTTCATTGTATAGATATAAATACTTGTCTTGTTTGAACTATATACTTCACAATGTTATTAATATTTGTAAAACAAAATTACAGTTTTGGAACGGTTGCGGTCCCCACAAACAGTTATGACAGTTTAGGTGCGGGTACAGTACAGATACTAATATCAGCTTCCATAAATAAAATTTATTGTGTTAATAAAAAGATTGTGTTAGGTTCATCACCCGTTTCTAATGGATAAATGGATAAGTTCAAAAAAAAAAGAAGAATGTAAAGAAATTCTAGTGGATAAATGGATAAGTTCAAAAAAGAAAGAAGAATGTAAAGAAAGAAAACAAAGCGCTAGATTCCAGGGAAATAGTGGAATCTATCCAGAAATTTAATATTGGATTTGTTTTGTTTTCCAATTTCTCGGTGGATCCATGTCAGCTGTACTTTTTTTGGGATCTTGATCCTCCTATAAAATGGGTGAGAATCTGCTGCGATCCGGGTACTGTGAACAGTACCCTGCAATTTCTGTTTTTTCAAATTCAGCTGTCGAATTGTTTTGAGATACGTGCACAAAAAATTATCTGTTTTGAGATGCGTGCACTAAAAAGTTGGACGGCTGAATTTGAAAAAGCAGGGATTGCAGAGTTACTGTGCTCAATATTCGGATCGCAGCAGATCTCAATCCCTATAAAATAGGCACCACAAAGGAGCCAATAAATCCCGAAATTTTTATTTTTAACATTTTAAATAAATTAATTAATAAAATAACCATCGTTTCTGGTCAATTCTATATTTAACACGGCCGCAGAACACCGGAGCGGACCCATTTGGGGGAGGCCGCAGCATGCCGGAGCGGACCCGGGTCCGCAGAATACCGGAGCGGACCCTAGTCTTTATATCCCGAAAATGACAGCAACATTTCATTCCACACTCTCACACCTTCTCTCTCCTGAGTTAGCTCTGATCTGTAAGTTTTTTCTCTCTTCTTTTAAATTTTTTATTTTTATTTCAGTAGATTAATAATTTAATTAGAATAATTAATTTAGCAATAATTTAATTAGAATAATTAATTTAAATTAATTAATTTAGTTAATTTTTAATTGTAGGTTTCTTCTGTATTGAATTGAAAAATGGCTCTTATGGTATCCATCTACACTGGTGGGGATGTATTAACAGGTCCTAATGGGGTTTACTACAGTATTGGACCCGTTACTGTGATCCCGGTATTGCCAGGTACGGATTATTTGGGATTTAAATCAAGTATATGTGGGAATTTGGGGTTGGATCAGGGTCAGTATGACCTTAAAATTGATGCCAAAATTAGCATGCCGACTAGTTCGGCACAAACCTGGTTCCAACTATTTCCAATTCAGAATGAGGGAGTCTGGCAGGTATTGTATAACCAAACCATGAGTTTTTCTGGGGGTGCATACAAGATAATTGACCTATATGTGGAGGTTACCAGAGCCCGGCGTTCGAACCCAGTTCAGAGGTTAATCCAGGGTCGTAGTCGGGGTAACTCATCCGGCTCTAGTCCATCCCCTGTCCAAATTGACCAACCGTCCAGTAGTCGGGCCCCAGTTCAGAGGGACCGACCCTCCCGTCGGGCCCCATCCCAGACTGACCAGCCTTCATCTAGTCGGACCGCTCATTGGGGTCAAACTTGTAATCCGGATGAATCTGATGAAGAAGTGGATCCGGAAATACTAGAGGCAGAGGAAAATTGGGGTCATATTGATCCTGAGGGTATGAGCGATTATTCTGACCAGGAAGATACAGGGCCTGTGCTCGGACTATCAAGGAAATTCAAGATGGATAGCGGGTTTCAGATAATGGATCGCGGGTTTCAGCACCCGATTCATGCTTTCAACGACACATCAGGGTTTATGGAAGCCAATTCGGGTTTGTTTGGAAGTAGGGCAGATTTTGAGAATGAATTGTCCGAGGGACAAACATATGACTCAAAAGAGGAAATGAAGAGCGCAATTGCCAAGTTTCACATCCTTTGCAACAAAGAGTTAATACCTACGCACAGTAACCGCACAAGAATGAGGTTCAAGTGCAAGGACAGTTACTGTAGGTGGTACATACTCGCAAGGGCCACCGGTTATGGACCACAATGGCGTGTCTCCAAATGCCCAACACAACATTCATGCCACGCGGATGCGACAAGAACAGATCACGCCCAGTTGTCAGCTGCTATGGTTGCCGAGTGTATATCCGCTCACATGAGGAACGATGTCGACTTGAGTATTCAGGCTGTCCGAATTGCTGTTGCTGAAAGGTACAACGGTCAGATACCGGCGTACAACAAATTATGGCGTGGCCGTGAGTTGGCAATAGCCCGTCAATTTGGCAGTTGGAAGGGGTCATACGCTCTTGTAGTTCCATTGTTGGAGGCAATGAAAAGAAGCAACCCAGGTACTACATTGTTCCTTCAATTTTTACGTCATTTCATTATCAATCAAAAATTGAACTTATTTTTTTAAATTTATTGACAGAAACATTGTTTGAGGTGACCTCATATCCCACTGGTGAACCTGGACCATGGAGGTATTTTCATAGGGCGGCTTGGGCATTTGGACCGTGCATAGCTGCTTTTCAACATATCAGACCGGTCATCACAGTTGATGCATGTTTCCTGTCAGGCCGGTATAAAGGTAACTAATTTGATTGTTTTCACTTTATTTTTTTTAGTTAATTTCGGCTCTTACAAAATTTATTTTACCACAGGCAAGCTGTTGATTGCAACCGGGTACGATGCTGAAAATCAGCTCATCCCGTTGGCTTTTTCACTGGTAGAATCAGAGAGTTATGACGATTGTGCCTGGTTCATGAAATGGTTGAGGATCAATGTAATCCGCTCCAGATTCATGTGTGTCATCACTGATAGGGGAAAGGGTATCAAGAAGGTGTTCAGACAAGATGATATGGGGTGGAACGAGGAGGATGAGGATCAATGTGTTCACCGTCTTTGTGCTACTCACATAGCCGAGAATATGAAGAAGAACGGTTGCAGTGATAAGGCAATCCGTTTTTTTAGAATATGTGTGGCTAAGAGGAAGATGAGGAGGTACGAGCAAGGAATGCAAGCAATGGGGCAGGCATGTGACATTGCCCTCAATTGGCTGGACGGTGTGGGTAAATATTTGGATCAATATGAGAACGAGTGCCCCAAACCATGGAAGATATTCGAAGCACTGGACGGTGGTTACCGTTGGGGCATCATGACTACAAACGGGTCCGAGTCGCTTAATAAGGTCTTCAAGTCCTCTCGTAGGCTACCGGTTGCAGCAATAATTGAAGACACATTTTACAAATGTATGACATGGTTTGCGCAAAGGAGGGCCAAAGCGGAATGGGAAGTCAGTCAAGGTCAGCAATTCTCGTGTCGTGTGCATAAGGTACTTTTATTTGTAGTTATTTCTTCATAAATTTTAATGAAGTTTGTTAAAAAAAATATCTGACTTCTTCATTATTTTTTAATTTTTCCTAGCTGCAACAAACGGTTCGAGAGGTCCGATAAAATGAAGACGCTTGGGGGCTTTGGAAACAACAACGAGTTCGAGGTAACCGCCACACAGGAGAGAGTTCACGCTTTCATACCTGACGATTCTGGTCGGTATACCAAGGCCAATTACAAATACACGGTGATAATCGGGGATGATCACACGGTAACTTGCACGTGCCAGAAGCCTCAATTGGAGAGAATACCGTGCTCTCATGTTCTGTCCGTGTGTCGTCTCCGAGGCATCGACCCTGGCGTCTTTGTAAGTCAATACTATCACATCCATACACTGATCAACACATGGAGCGCACAATGGCATGTGTATGAAAATCAGTCGGAATGGCCTCCACGCGATGGCCCGGTCCTTGTTCCAGAGAAAAAAAATATTTCTGTTGGCAGAAGACAGCACGACAGAATTCCGATGTGGATGGACGTTCTACATAATAGGAGAAGAGGACACCAAGCCGGCCGAGATACGCAAGAAAGACAAAACAGAGCTGCTCGAGTTGCACGAGATTGAGAGTTAATGTTGCTTTTTTAATTGTACTTGTAAAACTGTTGTTTATTTTCGGTTAATTAGACGTATTTGTACTTGTAAAACTGTTGTTTATTTTCGGTTAATTAGACGTATTTTCGGTTAATTATATGGCTCATTGTTCTATTGTAATGTTTCTTTTGATCAAACAAACGACGAACAACAATTTCAGATTAAACGACGAACAACAATTTCAAACATAAGTACACACAACTTCCAGTACAAACTTGATAAAAATTTTCAAAACAAAATCATAATCAACTTCATAATCAGATAAAAAAAAAAAAAAATAGGGTCCGCTCCTGTATTCTGCGGACCCGGTTCCGCTCCGGCATTCTGCGGCCCCATATGGGGGTCCGCTCCGGCATTCTGCGGCCTCCCCCAAATGGGTCCGCTCCGGTGTTCTGCGGCCGTGTTAAATATAGAATTGACCAGAAACGATGGTTATTTTATTAATTAATTTATTTAAAATGTTAAAAATAAAAATTTCGGCAATAAATCCAAGTGGATCCAACGCGAGCGCGCCTTTTCCTTTCGCCACGTGTGTGGTCAATTTCCAATTATTCAATTCATGACTGCATATTTTCATTCCAATTTCAATTTTTCACTTTTTTATCTATTTCATTCAATTCACTCACGTTCACGTTCAGTTACTATTCCCTCATAATTTCGTATTTTTTCTCTGTTCCATCACAATTTCTCTGTGCTAAACAATCTTTGTAGGCCTGTTCAGCAAACCGTTGAAATAGAAGAAAAGTGAGGAAAGGTGAAATTTGGAATAAACTTCAATTCATCTCTCTCCGGTCGTGTTCGGTTGATGGTGGAAGAGTGGGAGAGAATTGATAAACGAGCCAAATCAATATATTGGAAAATGCCAATTGTTCTATTCCACCTTGTTGTCCCTAACAACACTTAGAGGAGGGTGAATAGGGGGCTGTTAAAAATTTAACCCTACAACTTATAACTATCGGTCGAATAGACAAGTTTGAAAGTCGTTCATGTGTTTAAGTAATCTTTCTACTTTAAGTTGTTAGCGGAATTAAGAATTTGTAAATTAAATAAATAATAAAGTGCAATAAAGTAAATAGATAGAGTTAGAGAAATTGACACAGGAGTTGTTAACGGAGTTCGGCCACCAGGGGACCTACGTCTACGGGGTAACGCAACCTAACCGGCGCGTCTTTCTAATTACCAAGTGAATAAATGAATACAAGTTGTGACCGGCGAGACAACACTCCTACGGTCCACACAAACAGACAGATGAGCACAACAGCTCAAAGAGAGAAAGGTGAGCACAACAGCTCAATATAGACGAGCAACAAAAGCTCTAAGTCCAGACAATCCCTGACTTCACTCTAATCTCACATTAATCAATTTAGGTGAAGTATATTTTAAGTTGCTGGAAAGATAATTGAAGTTTAGGCACAAGCAACAATGGATTAGGCTAAATCTCTCAAAGGATTTTAAAGTGTAAGGTTTGTGAGGGTATTCTCTGTCATCTTAGATAGATAACATAGCTCACTATTTATAGTGGAATTCAAAAGGAAAGCCAACAGCTCTATGCAGATCACAAGATCTACAACATAATGGTTTAGCCTATTTTGCTTGTGCCTAGTTTCCAGTATTGACTAGACCCGGCTATTTAAATTTTGAATAGAACTTTCAGCCATGCAACAGCTAGACTCGGGTGGTCTCAACATCAGATCTACTTTACCATACTTTTGGATATAAATAAAAATAATAATAAAATGGTAAAGTGTGATCTTCATGATCTCGATCTCTATGATCTTCTGTAATCTTCGTGATTCAGTATCTCATCAATATCCGACATTTCAGATGGCTTGTGTGAATCTTCAATCAGCTCATAATCATTCATTGTAGCTCGAAAAGATCATATATCAGATTATCTCGTGCAGCTTGTCACGTCAACTTGTCATGATATGTACCTTTGACTTGCTTTGACCTTCGGACACAACTTATTGCGCCAACTTGTCATGATATGTATCGTTCACTTGGTTTGACCTTCAAACGCAACAACTAAACCTGCATTCATCTCAAACAGAAAAATTATAAAATACAATGTTTATATGTTTAGATGAAAAAAATATAGCATAATTTCCTATTACAATTTCTGGCAACAGGAGAGGTGTTCAGGATTTAACTTGAGGGAGCATTTTGCAAGTTTGTGATACAATAGTTTATCAAATAGTTGCTGATTTCATTACATCTTGAATCTAATCTACATTTGATTGGATAAATTGTACCTTCTCTGATGTGAATACGCTTTCAAACAATACTTTTTAGGGATCGACTAACAGTCCCCCCATTCTGTCCCCTAAATATCCCCTGATTAATTGATGTGTAAAGTATAATGGAGACCACTAACTACATTAACTACTTGGGGGACCACTTATGATTGGATGAGAAGCTCATAGGAAAAGTATAGAAGCTTGGGATAGATAATAGGTGTATATAAGCTCATAGGCATATGGTATAGGTCAAGTAGTTGCTTGAGGTAGACTTGGTCTCCTACTTCAAATTCTCGTTCGATCCACCGGCATAATACTTCATTCTCTCTGGAGCTTTCACCAAATTACCTTTCACAGTTTGATAGCAACCTGCCTTTCTTTTAGCTATCAATTTCATCGATTAAAGAGATCCTAAACCCAATTGGGGAGGTGAGTAACCATAAAGTGCTGCAAAAGGGCGTCAACTTTTGCGTGCAAGTATTCATACCTAAGAGTATGTATGGATACTTATGAAAAAAAAGTTGAAAAAATTTTCAACTGGCGCGCGTATGTATGGATACTTATGCGTGCAAGTATTATCATATAATATATTAAGTATTCATACCTAAGACATCAAGTATTAAAAAAAAAAACTGGACATCAATTTTTTTTTCTCTCTAATTACACACTCATCTTTTACACGTTTTTAGAAGTGGGTTTTTTTTCTCCGTTTAATCTCGTTAATATTTCTGACGATCTGTAAAGAATTTTGCGAATCTAAAACTACGGACATCTTCTACGTAATTTTTTCTTTCAAATGAGATCCATGATGAAGTACTTTCGGATTTTTCGTCGTTCAAGTATTCATAACTCGTCATGTAAGTATTCATACCTAAAATACCAAATATTTCTAAAAAAATTGAACATATAAATTTTTTTTTATTTCTCTTATCACACACCCATCTTTTACATGTTTTTAGAGGTGATTTTTTTTTCATTCAATCTCGCCTATATTTCTAACGATTTGTGAGAAATTTTGCAAATCTAAAACATTAAGTATTCATACCTAAGATATCAAGTATTTAAAAAAAAAACTGGACACATCACTTACTCATCTTTTACACGTTTTTAGATGTGATTTTTTTTTCTCCGTTCAATCAAACCAATATTTCTGACGATTTATGAGAAATTTTGCAAATCTAAAATCACGAACGTCTTCTACACAATTTTTTCTTTCAAATGAGATCCATAATGACATACTTTCGAGTTGTCGTCGCACAAGTATTCATACCTAATTGAGCAAGTATTCATACTTAATCGAGTAAGTATTCATACCTAATCGAGCAAGTATTCATAATAGTGGTCCCGCCAGTGGGTATTGATAGTTAGACGGGGACCACTAACTGTTGATTAAAGTAGTTAATTAATTATTAACACAGTTAGTTATCATCAGGGGGACGTTTAGGAAACCAAACAGCGGGGAGCAATATAATTACTCTACTTCTTATTTTTATTTTGTTCACTTGGTGTTACTCCTATCTATGATTTGACAATTAACAACAAACAAGCACTACCTTATCAGGAAGCAACTTATTTTTGTTCGAATTTAGCGCGCACTTTAGACTTGCCAAAAATCTACATACTATTATTCACACAAACAAAAAAAGATGCAGCGGGTTTATTTTCACCTTTTTTTAATTTGCAAGTCAAAATTTTTAAGTGCGAAGAATGGATTATGAAATTGAAAGTTTTCAAAACTAAAAAAATTGTGGACAATAGATGCAAACCACTTTTGGTTCGCAATGTCTACAAATATATTCTACCAACACAACATGGTTAAAAAAAAATTTGTGAACTTTCAAATTTTGAAATTTATTTACGTTATTTTTATCTTTTTTCCTTAATTTTTTCTATTCGCTTTATCATATAAAAATGTGGAGTTTGTTGTGGGTGTGGGTGTATTCCCTGAGTGATTTTATGTGCAGATTTTTTTCTTCTGGAGATATTTTTTCTGACTGACAGTGACAATTATAATTTTCACTTCCATAGAAACTCGATTTTATTATTAGGAATCGAATCAAATCGGGTCGGATCTTATTCTCGTTGTCTAGAAATTGGCACTTCAAATAAATTAACAAAAATAGCCTTCCATGCCAAAATTATTCGAATGCAGAAAAAAGCAGATGAAAAAAAAACAAGACGTTAGTGCTTGTAATTAGAAAATCCATTGTTGTTATGGGTACTTAATTGTATTATGATATATGAGTTCTAAAAAGCATCATATTATTTTTTAAAATTATTTTATGAAGATATTTCTAAACGTATTAATTTAAGTAGAATTTATAAAAATGGCTAGTCAGGTGTATAAATCTAAGCCGATATTTTTATTAATATCCAAAGTTTAATACAAATTAATAAATATACCCGGATCTCAAGGTTATAGCGATAAATACCCAAGTCGGCCATTTTCTGGCCGGCCAAGTACCCTCCCTAAGCCGGCCAGAAAATGGCCGGCTATGTTTTTTTTTTTTTTTTTTTTTTCCCCAAAAACCCTATAAAAGAGCACCGAGGCAGCTGCAATCTTCACTCAAATCCGCGGCAGCTCTACTGTACCTCTACTGTTGAGGTAATTTTTTTTTTTTTTTTAATTTTTTTTAAATTTTTTAAATTTTTAATTTATTATTATTTTTTATTTTATAGATTAATTAATTAGTTAATTGTTTACTATTTAGTTAATTGTTTACCATTTACTTAATTGTTTACTATTTAGTTAATTGTTTACTATTTACTTAATTGTTTACTATTTACTTAATTGTTTACTATTTACTTAATTATTTACTATTTACTTAATTGTTTACTATTTACTTAATTGTTTACTATTTAGTTAATTGCTTACTATTTACTTAGTTGTTTACCATTTACTTAATTGTTTACCATTTAGTTAATTGCTTACCATTTACTTAATTGCTTACTGTACCTCTACTGTTGAGGTAATTTTTTTTTTTTTAATTTTTTTTAGATTTTTTTATTTTTTAATTTATTATTATTTTTAATTTTATAGATTAATTAATTAGTTAATTGTTTACTATTTAGTTAATTGTTTACTATTTAGTTAATTGTTTACCATTTACTTAATTGTTTACTATTTAGTTAATTGTTTACTATTTACTTAATTGTTTACTATTTACTTAATTATTTACTATTTACTTAATTGTTTACCATTTACTTAATTGTTTACCATTTAGTTAATTGCTTACTATTTACTTAGTTGTTTACCATTTACTTAATTGTTTACCATTTAGTTAATTGGTTACCATTTACTTAATTGTTTACCATTTAGTTAATTGCTTACCATTTACTTAATTGCTTACCATTTACTTAATTGATTACCATTTACTTAATTGCTTACCATTTACTTAATTGCTTACCATTTACTTAATTGCTTACTATTTACTTAATTTTTTACTATTTACTTAATTTTTTACTATTTACTTAATTGTTTACCAGTCAATTGTTTATTATTTAGTTACTTGACAATTATTTACCATTTAGTAATCTGACAATTGTTTACCATTTTCTAAAATGTAGTTTGTTTACCATGGCCTTTATTTCATTACACTATGGTGGGAAGATGCTTAATAGTGCACAAGGGGCGTACTACAACAAAGATGCAGCTCATTCATTGATGATTCCAGATGACATCTCACTTTTGGACCTCAAATCCATAGTTTACACACACACCGGTTACAACCCAGAAAGGTGCGACCTAGAATTGGCAACCCGATATTGCCATCCCTCCAACGGAAAATGGATTGTTGCGAAACTGGTGGACGAGAGTACGTGGAGAGGCATGTTCGGTTATTTGAGGTCCCAAGGTAATTTTCTAATAGAAATATTTGTTAGAAGAGTTCCGGTAGAGCCTGGGGTTGGAAGTTCGGGCTCTGGATCAGCGGCACCACATTATACCCCACAACCAGAAACTTACAGACGTGACTCCACCTTACCACTCACCGAACCTGACCCAGAACCCTACAACTACGTCACTCCACCAGCACCTCAACGAAGACACTCAGTTGCATCCCCACCTAGACACAATCGAGGCAGACCAAGACACTCAGTTTCAACCCCACCTAGATCCGTAAATGCCACTCCTTTACCGTTACCTCCACGTATCACCTTACCCCATACCTGCACCAGTAGACGATGCAAGCTGCCCGGACTTTGAAGATATTAATGAAATACCGGAGGACAATCTGGGGAGCGGGGATGAATTTGAGGGAGACATGTGGGGGGATTCAGATCACATGGAAGGTGTGGATGAAGACGGGCGGGCTGAAACAGCTGAAAGGCATGCTGATGAGGGGTGGCCGCTTAGTGGCCGGACTGATACGCACCCGTTCCCAGACCTCAATGATGTTTCTGAGTTTAGAGAGGCAGATATTGGTTATTATGGGCAACGGATTGAGTACAAAGGTGAGCTGTGTGCAAACCTATATTTTAAAACCAAAGAAGACCTAATGAAGAAGGTCAGAGAGCACCATATAAAGAAGAATCAGGAGTTCAGATCTTGGAAAAGTGACAGGGATCGGGTTACTCTGTTGTGCAAGGACAAGAATTGCCGTTACGAGCTTAGGGCAAAGCCGACGGGATGTGGAGACGCATGGGTTATAACTAAGCAGGACAGGCCTCACACATGTAGGACTGAGCATACGAGGGTCGACCACGAATGTCTGACGGCAGCACTCATTGCCGATGTCATTGAGAACGCCATTAAAAAGGACCCGTGTATGAGCATCCAGACGGTGGCAGACATTGTTTTGTCTGTGTACGACAATGTGACACCTAAATACAACCGACTGTGGAGGGGCCGTGAGCTGGCAATAGCCCGACAATTTGGGAGTTGGGAGGCTTTTACAGCTTGCTGAGACCACTGTTGCTTGCAATTTGCGCCAACAATCCCGGCTCGACCCACCAATTTCTGACCAGCCCGGTACGGAATAAGGAAACAGGACTAATCATGCCAGGTGTTGCCCAGTTCGAAGCTGTAGCCTGGGCGTTTGGTCCATGCATTGCAGCGTTCCAGTACTTGAGACCAGTGATCAGCATCGATGCCTGCTTCTTGTCTGGGCGATACGAGGGGAGGCTTTTGATAGCTTGCGGCTACGATGCCGAGAACCAATTGTTGCCTATTGCATTTGCAATTGTACGTCAGGAGGATACTGAGAATTGGGGTTTTTTTTTGCAGTGGTTGAGAAATGAAGTGCTCGGCCCGTGTAAATTTGTATGTGTCATATCGGACCAGCACAAGGGGATCAAAGCTGCACTGACAGCTGAATACGGATGGCCTCCCGAGCTCTTTGTGCACAGGTATTGTATGCAGCATGTTGCTGACAACTTAGTCACGAACTGTGGAGACAGATGGTACGGATGGAGGTTCAGGGAAGGAGCATAGAGGAAGAAGCCGAGAAGATTACAAGAGATGTTCCAAGAGTTTGCTCATGTATGTATAACTTATAACATTTCGTTTAATTATCGTATAAGAATTTTATGAAAATGGAATAACACCCCTTTGTTTTTGTGCAGCGAAATCCGAAGTGCAATGCATATTTAAAGAAGGTGGGCAAGTCTAATGATGCGATGGAGCCGTCCAATTATGAGAAGATTTTCCAAACCTGTGACGGAGGATACCGGTTTGGTATCATGACAACAAACGGCTCCGAGTCGCTCAACAATGTCTTCCGAACGAGTCGTAGATTGCCTGTTTGTGCCGTAGTGGAGGATACGTTCTACACGTGCAACAGATGGTTTGTTGAGCGGCGTCAGCGAGCAATGGAATTACAAGACAGGGGACAGGTTCTTTCTGACCGAGTTTTGCAGAAGATAAAAAAACGTTGGGGGAAAGCTGAAAAAATGAAATTGGTGCGTTACACGCAGGGCCAAGGTCAGTACCAAGTTTCATCCCCAAATGAGTACGTTCCTTGCACCCGTAGCGACATGGGCAACATGGAACCCACTCACAGAGAGTTCATGTATATTGTGACGCGCGGTCCCGACAGACAAATGGAATGCACTTGCAGAGGTATCCAATTAACTTCTATTCCGTGCGCTCATGTCTTAGCCGTTTGCCGTGACCGAAACTGGCAAGAGGACGACTTTGTTGCAGACTGGTATAAAACACCCTATCTTGTGAGTACTTAGAACCATGTGTTCAATCCAATTGGCAATATGGGAGACTGGCCTCCTTGTGTTGAAGACAGAATCCTTCCGAGTAGAGGTTGGATTACGAAGGGGAGGCGAAAACACACCCGTCGTGTAATGACGATGGATGAAATGGAAGGTAGACGAAAGGGGCATCAGCCTCGCCGTTCCACTTCCGATAGGCAACGAAGAGGTATGTAACATTCATCCAAAATTATTTTTCTTTTCAATTTATACCAATTTACTAAGTAACACATGCAAATGCAGAGGCAAGAAACGCAGCAAATGCGGCAGAAAATGAGCGAGTAATGGCGTCGGGAAGTGGGTCCGGAGGGTCACGGCGTAGCACAGCTACGAGCCGTTTAGATGCAGCTGCTATGTATGCCGAAGCAATGGGAGAGGCGGTTGACATAGGAGGAGAGGCGGTTGGGGTGCAAGGGCAGCCATCTGCCCAACCGAGGAGGTCCACTACTAGACGCACAACAAGGGCATCTACAAGCCAAGCAGGGACATCTGGAGCCCAGGCCGGCCCATCTACAAGCCAAGCAGCGCCATCTGGAGCCCAGGCCGGGCCATCTAGTGAGCAACCAGAGCCACCTGCTAGGCCATCTCGTAGGTCATCTTTTGCAAGTGGTTTACTTCGGGGATTTAGACGTGGTAGTAATAGGTGATTTATATGCATGTTGTAAAAATTGTGTGGACTCTATTTGCAATTTGTGTGTACTTTATTATTTTGTACGAAACTTAGAAATGAAATATTTGACTCTAATAAAAATTGTGTGGACTCTATTTGCAATTTGTTATATTAATTGAATACGCTATATTGTGCTACTATTTTTTATGTTGTGCTACTATTTTAATGTTGTTATATTTTTTGTTTAGCATTACCATAAAAGCACACATACACAAGAACCGAAATATAGGATAATCCAAATATACCAAACATAAATAGTATATCAAATATAAATAGTACAAAACTAGTAAAAATACAACTAAAACGGAGAGGGGGAATATCGATGAGGCGGTACTCCGGCGTTTGCCCAGCGCGGCCAGGCTCCGTCTCTCTCGGGCTCATCTGGGGCATCGGCAGTCCTCAGTATCTGCTCGGCGGTATCCCAACTGGCATCGCCTGTGGAGACTGGTGGTACTGGCGGAGGTGTAGCGAAGATAGATGCGGCAAACTCACTCCCAAAGGCAGGCTGAGCATGAGACCCGCTACCACTAGCCTCTCCATCATGCGGCATCTCTGTGCCATATTGGGGTACCCTCGGTGCCGAGCTGAAATCCTCATCGAATACCCCGAAGTCCTGGAGACTGTACGAGAGGGACTCGTACTCAGAAGTATCGGACATCTCAGGTGGTGGCTGTGGCGGCATCTCTGCCGGACCCTGCAATCATACACATAATTTATTAAATTTGATCTGAATGAAGAAATTTATTAAAACATCTAGCTGATACTGAAGTATGACATACCTGAGGCTGCACCGGACGTCCATGCTCGTCGTACCATGCCGTCCACCCAACGTCGGACAATACCCAACGGTGGTAGTCCCACTCTGGATGTGAATCGGGGGAAGATGGCATATCATCTAACAGAACCGGGCTCCGATCGGGCTCATGCGGATCTATCTCACGCCAGTTGATGTTCTCTCTGGCGTCCCGCAGCATACCGATGATCTTTCCACCGTGCCCGGCATCCTCCACTGTATTCGCATTCTTCTTGAGGGTGCGGTACCCAAGCAGTCTCCAGTTCTTCTTTCCCAGCATGCGGATCCCATGCCCGCACTCCTTGATCGCTGACAAAAGCTGAAAAAAATTTAGCGTGTCAGATCAAACCTTGATGTATTATTAAGTTAGACCAAAACTATGTGGTTTTATGTGCTTTACCTGGCGAGCCCATCCACGACCGGTGGGATGGTAACCATCATCCATCTGGATCCTGTCGCGGAGATGGGCACCGTAATCACCCTGCAGATAGACACTCGCCATGCAGACCTGCGTGTACCATACATCGTACCTCAACTGGGGATCCCCCTGGGTCTACTGAAGCACATCTGGCTCGTGATAGAAGTCTGTATACTGAGGATCCAAGGCCGTCATGTAGTATGCATCGTAATGGCTGCTCCAGTCCTTATCCAGTCGCGCTCGGTGGGTAACGCTGTAAAGAAGACGTTAGTTGCAATAAAAAACTATCAAGTAATATGATTTATTTAATAAATACAATAGACTACGACTTACCGGTGCAGGTCTCTGTGCGTGTAACTCGGCAAAGATGGGTCTGCAGGAATCACAGCCGCTCGACCAAACTGTCGGAGCACCCGATCTGGGTAGTGGTGCTCCACTGTCCAAAAATGTATGAGCGGACCTCGGTAGAGCCACATCGCCTACTCCTGCTCGTCAGTCACACTGCCCGGCAAGAGGAACTCCTCGTACAACTGATCGTACGGCGTCCACTCAATAAGAGGCTCAGGCAAACTCTGAAGCTCTGACCGGACTGTCCTGATCCCAACGGTAGCACCGTGGGTCCGATCCTGGTAGTGGTGGAAACCGTGCCACTTCTTGGCGTATGCCGGGCAGTGAAACGTGTCTGGCTCTCCCCAATCCGGTGCCTCATTGGGGATAGGACGGCCCACTGGTAGACGTGACCACGACCAGTGCTGAAGCAGGAGTACCGGCCCGTACATCTGCTTCGCCGTCGGCTTCATTTTCAAGAAAATTACGCGTCAGTGTATTTTGATGGATTGATTGATTAAATAATTTACACTAAAATAAGAGTTGGTGACTTACCTCACTACTGCGACACAGGTTTGAGTACAGATGCGCCAGGACAGCTCCACCCCAGTTGTACGACGACGGCCGCTCAATGCCCATCAGCAACGGGAGATACATCATCGGCACCTGATCACCGCTGGAATCAGGAAACATGACAGAACCAAAAAGGTCCATCACGTAGCCGCGTGTATATCTGCAATACAAAACATATAAAAATTCTAATAGAATCATCGTATTATAAATTAATTAGTAGAAACAAGTTATAAAATTTACCTCACAATCTCCTCCTCTGTGGAATCTGCCGAAAGACCCGCGATGAAGTGCTGCCGTAACCTCGTCATCCGCAGATGAAATTTGGACCTCCCTCGGTCCCCAATGATATACTCAGGGTCAGCTCCCAACAACTCCTCGACATAACCTGCGAAGCTGGTGCTGTCAGAGACGCCGCCGACGGGTGTGCCACGGATAGCCAAACCCCAGAGAGCACTCACATCCTGGAGAGTCACTGTCATCTCTCCGAAAGGCATGTGAAACGTGTGCGTCTCGGGACGCCATCGCTCCACCAGTCCGGCGATAGAGATGCATTGATGATGCTCTTCTCTGTGCGCACGATGTCCACAACGTGGTGGAGACCCAGGTTGAAGAGGTACGGCCGCATCACCTCGTAGTACTTCATGTGTACGCACCGCAACTTCACATCTAGAAGATTAATGTCCTGCGTTGAAAAAGGTAATCCGCATGGTGATAACATGATAAAATTTAAACCCAACAAAATTTAATGAAAATATAAGAAAAGGAACGTACCTCACGAGAAGCCAGTGAGACTCGGTGCTCGCTGTGGGGAATCCACAGCAGAGGACTGATGTGCTCCGTGCTGCTAGTACTGATCTGCTCGTCCACTAATGGACGCTGGGTAGGCCGTGCTCTAGGCATCCTGATATCTAAAATAACCTAAATTCGGTGAAATTACGCTTGATCAGCATAATTATGGTAAAAAAGGCCAAAATATTGGTCATCTGTGCTAATTACACTAAAATATGCTTAATCAGCCTAATTATGGTTAAAAAAGGCCAAAATACCCTAAAAATTGGTTATCTGTGCTAATTGCACTAATTGCGCTTAATTAGCATAATTATGGTAAAAAAGACCAGAATACCCTAAAAATTGGTCAAACGTGCTAATTTCGGTAAAATTATGCTTAATCAGCCTAATTATGGTAAAAAAGGCCAAAATACCCTAAAAATTGGTTATCTGTGCTAATTACACTAAATGCGCTTAATTAGCATAACTATGGTAAAAAAAGGCCAAAATACCCTAAATATTGGTCAAACGTGCTAATTTCGGTAAAATTACGCTTAATCAGCCTAATTATGGTAAAAAAGCCAAAATATCCTAAAAATTGGTTATCTGTGCTAATTACACTAAATTACGCTTAATCAGTCTAATTATGTAAAAAAGACCAAAATACTCTAAAAATTGGTCAAACGTGCTTATTTCGGTAAAATTACGTTTAATCGGCATAATTAGGGTAAAAAAAACCAAAATACCCTAAATATTGGTCAATTGTGCTAATTACACTAAATATTAGTTAACTTAGCTAATTACACTAAATTACAACAACATAATCTAAATTATAACACCTAAAACCCTAAACCCTAAAATAAATAAATTAAAAATTAAATTAGATAAAAAAAAAATTACCTCAAGGAAGAAGAGAGAATTCGGAATTGGGTTGGGATGAGAGGATTGTGAGAGGAGAGAGAGAAAAAAGGGTATATATAGGGGTTTAAACGGAAAAAAAAAAAAAAAAAAAGGTACATGGCCGGCCATTTTCTGGCCGGCTATGTACCCTCCCTAAGCCGGCCAGAAAATGGCCGGCTTGGGTATTTTTCGCTATAGCCCGGAATTCCGGGTATATTTATTAATTTGTATTAAACTTTGGATATTAATAAAAATGTCGGAAATCTGAGACTCATCTTGCAATATGATATTTTGTTGTCTAATCTATATACAGATCCGATATTATTTTCTTTCTTTCTAAACTGATTATTTAATTATTATTTTATAGAAGATGTTGCAATTTCATTTGAAGTTCGAAAAGTTCTATGTTGACCATCTTTTTCAATAGTAAAGTTGTTATTATGATTATTATTAACATTTTTTTTTATTAATGGCTACCACCTCTACTTCTACTTCTAGATACTTCTAGTGTAAATTGTTGCTCATTTTATCCATGTTGCAACTATCCAAAGATAATAATTTTAGATAAAAACAATGTAGATAATGATGACCCTCTTAGAAACTATAATGTCACTTTCTTCAATAGCTACAATTATACAATGATTTGATGGAGATTCAGGAACCTTATCCACTTAAATTATATTTTCTTTGAAAGAGGTGGCACCTCCCATTTCAAAGAATATATGAAAATAAGACCGAAGTTATCCACACAAGTTAGAATTTGAGATTTAGCATAATCATATATGTCATATAGTATTTACAAATGACCTTTCAAATTAATTAGCAAAGCCATATTCAAATTAAAATGTGCCCCTTTGGCAAGTGTCGATTATTTTATGGAAAAATTAAATGAGACGCGTTAGTGCCTATCTAGAAACTTGACGGAAATGAATTGTGGGGTCAACAAATTAAATGATTTTTAGAGGAATAGAGGCCAAAGTTTGAGATGCAAAATCAATGAGCCTAATATAATCTAATACCATATGTTTCTTAGAATGATATATGCACAACGGCCATCTATTAATATATTAATGTGTAAACGCATAATACCTTGAGTACACGAAGGTTCTCAAAATTTTACTATACAGATCATACGCTTTAACGGTTCGACTAATATAACTTAATTAATATCAAGTTGGTTAATTAAACACGCTTATTAGCATTAAAAAAAAAAGCTAAACACGCTTATAAGGGCATGACTACATGAATCCCCCATTTCAACCTCTTCTTTCAGCGTCGTCTACAATTATTTTCCTAAATCTTGTGACCACATTCAGGCCAGAGGCCTAGAAGACCATGTTGCCTCTGCTCTAGATCCAGCATATTTTCAATCGGAAGCAAGGCGGAGCCAGAATTTTTAATTATGAGGGTTAAATATATAATGAGGGTCAATTATATAAAAATTTTCTTCAGATAATGGAGAGCAAATATAAAATTTTTCTTCAAACAATAAGTATCAATTACACAGTACCATAATATTTTACTCTAAATTATATAAAAAATTATATATAAATATAAGAAATTAAAAAAAAAAATGGAGGTCAATTTACCCCATATCTCTTATGTAAATCCACCCCTGATCGAAAGAATCAAAATTATTCATTATTTTTTTTTTCTATATTTGTAGCAAAAACAAATAGAAAAGGAGCACATTATTATCCTACCTGGTGGACTCTGTTCAGGTGCAACAAGCCGAAATTTTTATTTATAACATTTTAAAAAAATAAATTAATAAAATAACCATTGTTTCTGGTCAATTCCATATCTAACACGGCCGCAGAATGCCAGAGCGGACCCATTTGGGGGAGGCCACAGAATACCGGAGCGGACCCCCATATGGGTCCGCAGAATGCCGGAGCGACCCTTTTTTTTCTGATTCTGAAGTTGATTATGATTTTGTTTTGGAAATTTTTATAAAAAATGTAACGTTTGTACTGGAAGTTGTGTGTAATTACTTATGTTTGAAATGTCGTTTAATCTGAAATTGTTGTTCGTCGTTTGTTTGATCAAAAGAAACATTACAATAGAACAATGAGTCATATAAAGAAGCATACAATAGAACAATGCTAATGTTATCGGAAATTACACATACGTCTAATTAACCGAAAATAAACAATATTTTTACAAGTACAATTAAAAAAACAACATTAACTCTCAAACTCGTGCAGCTTGAGCAGCTCTGTTTTGTCTTTCTTGTGTATCTCGGCCGGCTTGGTGTCATCTTCTCCTATTATGTAGAACATCCATCCACATCGGAATTCTGTCGTGCTGTCTTCTGCCCATAGAAATATTTTTTTTCTCTGGAACAAGGACCGGGCCATCGTGTTGAGGCCATTCCGACTGATTTCCATAAACATGCCATTGTGCGCTCCATGTGTTGATCAGTGTATGGATGTGATAGTAGTGACTTACAAAGACGCCAGGGTCGATGCCTCGGAGACGACACACGGACAGAACATGAGAGCATGGTATTCTCTCCAATTGAGGCTTCTGGCACGTGCAAGTTACCGTGTGATCATCCCCGATTATCACCGTGTATTTGTAATTGGCCTTGGTAAACCGGCCAGAATCGTCAGGTATGAAAGCGTGAACTCTCTCCTGTGTGGAGGTTACCTCGAACTCGTTGTTGTTTCCAAAGCCCCCCATCGTCTTCATTTTATCGGACCTCTCGAACCGTTTGTTGATCAGCTACGAAAAATTAAAAAATAATGAAGAAGTCAGATTTTTGTAACAAAGTTCATTAAAAATTATGAAGAAAGAACTACAAATAAAAGTACCTGATGCACACGACAAAAGAATTGTTGACCTTGACTGACTTCCCATTCCGCTTTGGCCCTCCTTTGCGCAAACCATGTCATACATTTGTAAAATGTGTCTTCAATTATTGCTGCAGCCGGTAGCCTACGAGAGGACTTGAAGACCTTATTAAGCGACTCGGACCCGTTTGTAGTCATGATGCCCCAACGGTAACCACCGTCCAGTGCTTGGAATATCTTCCATGGTTTGGGGCACTCGTTCTCATCTTGATCCAAATATTTACCCACACCGTCCAGCCAATTGAGGGCAATGTCACATGCCTGCCCCATTGCTTGCATTCCTTGCTCGTACCTCCTCATCTTCCTTTTAGCCACACATATTCTAAAAAAACGGATTGCCTTATCACTGCAACCGTTCTTCTTCATGTTCTCGGCTATGTGAGTAGCACAAAGACGGTGAACACATTGATCCTCATCCTCCTCGTTCCACCCCATATCATCTTGTCTGAACACCTTCTTGATACCCTTTCCCCTATCAGTGATGACACACATGAATCTGGAGCGGATTACATTAAGGCGCAACCATTTCATGAACCACGCACA
The DNA here is from genome assembly GCA_025461045.1 of Carex parvula. Classification (NCBI taxonomy): domain Eukaryota; kingdom Viridiplantae; phylum Streptophyta; class Magnoliopsida; order Poales; family Cyperaceae; genus Carex; species Carex parvula. Next base: position 199,573 of record JAJGRW010001328.1, read on the forward strand.
ATCGTCATAACTCTCTGATTCTACCAGTGAAAAAGCCAACGGGAGTAGCTGATTTTCAGCATCGTACCCGGTTGCAATCAACAGCTTGCCTGTGGTAAAATAAATTTTGTAAGAGCCGAAATCAACTAAAATAAATAAAGTGAAAGCAATCAAATTAGTTACCTTTATACCGGCCTGACAGGAAACATGCATCAACTGTGATGACTGGTCTGATATGTTGAAAAGCAGCTATGCACGGTCCAAATGCCCAAGCCGCCCTATGAAAATACCTCCATGGTCCAGGTTCACCAGTGGAATATGAGGTCACCTCAAACAATGTTTCTGTCAATAAATTTAAAAAAATAAGTTCAATTTTTGATTGATAATGAAATGACGTAAAAATTGAAGGAACAATGTAGTACCTGGGTTGCTTCTTTTGATTGCCTCCAACAATGGAACTACAAGAGCGTATGACCCCTCCCAACTGCCAAATTGACGGGCTATTGCCAACTCACGGCCACGCCATAGTTTGTTGTACGCCGGTATCTGACCGTTGTACCTTTCAGCAACAGTAATTCGGACAGCCTGAATACTCAAGTCGACATTGTTCCTCACGTGAGCGGATATACACTCGGCAGCCATAGCAGCTGACAACTGGGCGTGATCTGTTCTTGTCGCATCTGCGTGGCATGAATGTTGTGTTGGGCATTTGGAGACACGCCACTGTGTTCCATAACCGGTGGCCCTTGCGAGTATGTACCACCCACAGTAACTGTCCTTGCACTTGAACCTCATTCTTGTGCGGTCACTGTGCGTAGGTTTTACCTCTTTGTTGCAAAGGATGTGAAACCTGGCAATTGCGCTCTTCATTTCCTCTTTTGAGTCATATGTTTGTCCCTCGGACAATTCATTCTCATACTCTGCCCTACTTCCAAACAAACCCGAATTGGCTTCCATAAACCCTGATATTCCGAGCACAGGCCCGGTATCTTCCTGGTCAGAATAATCGCTCATACCCTCAGGATCAATATGACCCCAATTTTCCTCTGCCTCTAGTATTTCCGGATCCACTTCTTCATCAGATTCATCCGGATTACAAGTTTGACCCCAATGAGCGGTCCGACTAGATGAAGGCTGGTCAGTCTGGGATGGGGCCCGACGGGAGGGTCGGTCTCTCTGAACTGGGGCCCGACTACTGGACGGTTGGTCAATTTGGACAGGGGATGAGCCGGATGAGTTACCCCGACTACGACCCTGGATTAACCTCTGAACTGGGTTCGAACGCCGGGCTCTGGTAACCTCCACATATAGGTCAATTATCTTGTATGCACCCCCAGAAAAACTCATGGTTTGGTTATACAATACCTGCCAGACTCCCTCATTCTGAATTGGAAATAGTTGGAACCAGGTTTGTGCCGAACTAGTCGGCATGCTAATTTTGGCATCAATTTTAAGGTCATACTGACCCTGATCCAACCCCAAATTCTGACATATACTTGATTTAAGTCCCAAATAATTCGTACCTGGCAATACCGGGATCACAGTAACAGGTCCAATACTGTAGTAAACCCCATTAGGACCTGTTAATACATCCCCACCAGTGTAGATGGATACCATAAGAGCCATTTTTTCAATTCAATACAGAAGAAACCTACAATTCAAAATTAACTAAATTAATTATTTTAAATTAATTATTCTAATTAAATTATTCTAATTAAATTATTCTAATTAAATTATTCTAATTAAATTATTCTAATTTAATTATTGCTAAATTAATTATTCTAATTAAATTATTAATCTACTGAAATAAAAATAAAAAATTTAAAAGAAGAGAGAAAAAACTTACAGATAACTCAGGAGAGAAGGTGTGAGAGTGTGAAATGAAATTTCGCTGTCATTTTCGGAATATAAAGAACAGGGTCCGCTCCGGCATAGTGCGGACCCGGGTCCGCTCCGGCATTCTGCGGCCTCCCCCAAATGGGTCCGCTCTGGCATTCTGCGGCCGTGTTAGATATGGAATTGACCAGAAACAATGGTTATTTTATTAATTTATTTTTTTAAAATGTTATAAATAAAAATTTCGGTGCAACAAGTGCCGTTGACTGAAGAAACAGATGCATTGTGGTCCCTGTGGACTGTTTAAGTTTCAAAAATGAATGGATCAAGTCTGATATTATCAAAAGATCATGAGGTTTGCATTTTGTTGATTTCACTAAACGTGTTGATTTTTTCACAAAAAGAACAAGTCTACACTCCTTGGTAGCCTCTACCGATTAAGTTTTTTTTTTCTTTTTTTTTTAAAGTCTTTACCTTTTAATTTGCAAGTCAAAATTTTTAAGTGCGAAGAATGGATTATGAAATTGAAAGTTTTCAAAACTAAAAACATTGTGGACAATAGATGCAAACCACTTTTGGTTCGCAATGTCTATAAATATATTCTACCAACACAACATGGTTAGAAAAAAATTTGTGAACTTTCAAATTTTGAAATTTATTTACGTTATTTTTATCTTTTTTCCTTAATTTTTTCTCTTCGCTTTATCATATAAAAATGTGGATTTTGTTGGGGGTGTATTAACTGAGTGATTTTATGTGCAGATTTTTTTTGAAAAAAAAAAAAAATCTTATCATCCGGTTAATTGAACATGAAATGAAACAGTATATTAACAAACTATTCTAAATAATAAAACCCTGACACCTCTTCTCAATTTTTTGCGTATATTTCATCTAGATATATTTTTTCTGACTGACAGTGACAATTATAATTTTCACTTCCATAGAAACTCAATTTTATTATTAAGAATCGAATCAAATCGGGTCGGATCTTATTCTCGTTGTCTAGAAATTGGCACTTCTAATAAACTAACAAAAATAGCCTTCCATGCCAAAATTATTCGAATGCAGGAAAAAACAGATGAAGAAAAAACAAGACGTTAGTGCTTGTAAGAAAATTCATTGTTGTTGTGGGTAATTAATTGTATTATGATATATGAGTTCTAAAAAGCATCATATTATTTTTTTAAAATTATTTTATGAAGATATTTCTAAACGTATTAATTTAAGTAAAATTTATAAAAATGGCTAGTCAGGTGTATAAATCTGAGACTCATCTTGCAATATGATATTTTGTTGTGTAATCTATATACAGATCCGATATTATTATTCTTTCTTTCTAAACTGATTATTTAAATTATTATATTATAGAAGGTATTGCAATTTCATTTGAAGTTCGAATAGTTCTATGTCGGCCATCTTTTTCAATAGTAAAGTTGTTATTATGATTATTAATAACATTTTTTTTTATTAATGCCTACCACCTCTACTTCTACTTCTAGATATTTCTAGTGTAAATTGTTGCTCATTTTATCCATGTTGCAACTATCCAAAGATAATAGTTAGATAAAAACAATGTAGATAATGATGACCCTCTTAGAAACTATAATGTCACTTTCTTTAATAGCTACAATTATACAATGATTTGATGGAGATACAGGAACCTTATCCACTTAAAATATATTTTCTTTGAAAGAGGTGGCACCTCCCATTTCAAAGAATATATAAAAAAAAAGACCATAATTATCTACACAATTTAGAATTTGAGATTAACATAATCATATATGTCATATAGTACAAATGACCTTTCAAATTAATTAGCAAAGCCATATTCAAATTAAAATGTGCCCCTTTGGCAAGTGTCGATTATTTTCTGGAAAAATTAAATGAGACGCGTTAGTTCCTATCTAGAAACTTGACGGAAATGAATTGTGGGGTCAACAAATTAAATGATTTTTAGAGGAATAGAGGCCAAAGTTTGAGATGCAAAATCAATGAGCCTAATATAATCTAATACCATATGTTTCTTAGAATTATATATATACACACCGGCCATCTATTAATATATTAATGTGTAAACGCATAATACCTTGAGTACACGAAGGTTCTCAAAATTTGACTATACAGATCATACGCTTTAACGGTTCGACTAATATAACTTAATTAATATCAAGTTGCTGTCAGTGGTTAATTAAACACGCTTATTAGCATTAAAAAAAAAGCTAAACACGCTTGTAAGGGCATGACTACATCAATCCCCCATTTCAACCTCTTCTTTCAGCGTCGTCTACAATTATTTTCCTAAATCTTGTGACCACATTCAGGCCAGAGGCCTAGAAGACCATGTTGCCTTTGCTCTAGATCCAGCATATTTTCAATCGGAAGCAGGGCGGAGCCATAATTTTTAATTATGAGAGTCAATTATATAAAAATTTTCTTCAAATAATGGAGAGCAAATATAAAAATTTTCTTCAAACAATAAGGAGCAATTACACAGTACCATAATATTTTACTCTAAAATTATATAAAAAATTATAAATAAATATAAGAAATTAAAAAAAAAAAATGGAGGTCAATTTACCCCATATCTCTTATGTAAATCCACCTCTGATCGAAAGAATCAAAATTATTCATTATTTTTTTTTCTATATTTGTAGCAAAAACAAATAGAAAAGGAGCACATTATTATCCTACCTGGTGGAATCTGTTCAGGTGCAACAAGTGCCGTTGACTGAAGAAACGGATGCATTGTGGTCCCTGTGGACTGTTTAAGTTTCAAAATGAATGGATCAAGTCTGATATTATGAAAAGATCATGAGGTTTGCATTTTGTTGATTTCACTAAACGTGTTGATTTTTTCACAAAAAGAACAAGTCTACACTCCTTGGTAGCCTCTACCGATTAAGTTTTTTTTTTCTTTTTTTTTAAAGTCTTCACCTTTTAATTTGCAAGTCAAAATTTTTAAGTGCGAAGAATGGATTATGAAATTGAAAGTTTTCAAAACTAAAAACATTGTGGACAATAGATGCAAACCACTTTTGGTTCGCAATGTCTATAAATATATTCTACCAACACAACATGGTTAGAAAAAAATTTGTGAACTTTCAAATTTTGAAATTTATTTACGTTATTTTTATCTTTTTCACTTAATTTTTTCTTTTCCTTTATCATATAAAAATGTGGATTTTGTTATGGGTGTATTCACTGAGTGATTTTATGTGCAGTTTTTTTTTTGAAAAAAAAAAGATCTTATCATCCGGTTAATTGAACATGAAATGAAACAGTATATTAACAAACTATTCTAAATAATAAAACCCTGACACCTCTTCTCAATTTTTTGCGCATATTTCTTCTGGAGATATTTTTTCTGACTGACAGTGACAATTATAATTTTACTTTCATAGAAACTCAATTTTATTATTAAGAGTCAAATCAAATTGGGTCGGATCTTATTCTCGTTGTCTAGAAATTGGCACTTCTAATAAATTAACAAAAATAGCCTTCCATGCCAAAATTATTCGAATGCAGGAAAAAACAGATGAAGAAAAAACAAGACGTTAGTGCTTGTAAGAAAATTCATTGTTGTTATGGGTAATTAATTGTATTATGATATATGAGTTCTAAAAGGTATCATATTATTTTTTAAAATTATTTTATGAAGATATTTCTAAACGTATTAATTTAAGTAGAATTTATAAAAATGGCTAGTCAGGTGTATAAATCTGAGACTCATCTTGCAATATGATATTTTGTTGTGTAATCTATATACAGATCCGATATTATTTTCTTTCTTTCTAAACTGATTATTTAATTATTATTTTATAGAAGATGTTGCAATTTCATTTGAAGTTCGAAAAGTTCTATGTTGACCATCTTTTTCAATAGTAAAGTTGTTATTATGATTATTAATAACATTTTTTTTTATTAATGCTACCACCTCTACTTCTACTTCTAGATATTTCTAGTGTAAATTGTTGCTCATTTTATCCATGTTGCAACTATCCAAAGATAATAATTTTAGATAAAAACAATGTAGATAACGATGACCCTCTTAGAAACTATAATGTCACTTTCTTCAATAGCTACAATTATACAATGATTTGATGGAGATTCAGGAACCTTATCCACTTAAAATATATTTTCTTTGAAAGAGGTGGCACCTCCCATTTCAAAGAATATATGAAAATAAGACCGAAGTTATCCACACAAGTTAGAATTTGAGATTTAGCATAATCATATATGTCATATAGTATTTACAAATGACCTTTCAAATTAATTAGCAAAGCCATATTCAAATTAAAATGTGCCCCTTTGGCAAGTGTCGATTATTTTATGGAAAAATTAAATGAGACGCGTTAGTGCCTATCTAGAAACTTGACGGAAATGAATTGTGGGGTCAACAAATTAAATGATTTTTAGAGGAATAGAGGCCAAAGTTTGAGATGCAAAATCAATGAGCCTAATATAATCTAATACCATATGTTTCTTAGAATTATATATATGCACAACGGCCATCTATTAATATATTAATGTGTAAACGCATAATACCTTGAGTACACGAAGGTTCTCAAAATTTGACTATACAGATCATACGCTTTAACGGTTCGACTAATATAACTTAATTAATATCAAGTTGGTTAATTAAACACGCTTATTAGCATTAAAAAAAAAAGCTAAACACGCTTATAAGGGCATGACTACATGAATCCCCCATTTCAACCTCTTCTTTCAGCGTCGTCTACAATTATTTTCCTAAATCTTGTGACCACATTCAGGCCAGAGGCCTAGAAGACCATGTTGCCTCTGCTCTAGATCCAGCATATTTTCAATCGGAAGCAAGGCGGAGCCAGAATTTTTAATTATGAGGGTTAAATATATAATGAGGATCAATTATATAAAAATTTTCTTCAGATAATGGAGAGCAAATATAAAATTTTTCTTCAAACAATAAAGATCAATTACACAGTGCCATAATATTTTACTCTAAATTATATAAAAAATTATATATAAATATAAGAAATTAAAAAAAAATGGAGGTCAATTTACCCCATATCTCTTATGTAAATCCACCTCTGATCGAAAGAATGAAAATTATTCATTATTTTTTTTTCTATATTTGTAGCAAAAACAAATAGAAAAGGAGCACATTATTATCCTACCTGGTGGAATCTGTTCAGGTGCAACAAGTGCCGTTGACTGAAGAAACGGATGCATTGTGGTCCCTGTGGACTGTTTAAGTTTCAAAAATGACTGGATCAAGTCTGATATTATCAAAAGATCATGATGTTTGCATTTTGTTGATTTCACTAAACGTGTTGATTTTTTCACAAAAAGAACAAGTCTACACTCCTTGGTAGCCTCTACCGATTAAGTTTTTTTTTCTTTTTTTTTAAAGTCTTCACCTTTTAATTTGCAAGTCAAAATTTTTAAGTGCGAAGAATGGATTATGAAATTGAAAGTTTTCAAAACTAAAAACATTGTGGACAATAGATGCAAACCACTTTTGGTTCGCAATGTCTATAAATATATTCTACCAACACAACATGGTTAGAAAAAAATTTGTGAACTTTCAAATTTTGAAATTTATTTACGTTATTTTTATCTTTTTTCCTTAATTTTTTCTCTTCGCTTTATCATATAAAAATGTGGATTTTGTTGGGGGTGTATTAACTGAGTGATTTTATGTGCAGATTTTTTTTGAAAAAAAAAAAAGATCTTATCATCCGGTTAATTGAACATGAATGAAACAGTATATTAACAAACTATTCTAAATAATAAAACCCTGACACCTCTTCTCAATTTTTTGCGTATATTTCATTCTAGATATATTTTTTCTGACTGACAGTGACAATTATAATTTTCACTTCCATAGAAACTCAATTTTATTATTAAGAATCGAATCAAATCGGGTCGGATCTTATTCTCGTTGTCTAGAAATTGGCACTTCTAATAAATTAACAAAAATAGCCTTCCATGCCAAAATTATTCGAATGCAGGAAAAAACAGATGAAGAAAAAACAAGACGTTAGTGCTTGTAAGAAAATTCATTGTTGTTATGGGTAATTAATTGTATTATGATATATGAGTTCTAAAAAGCATCATATTATTTTTTTAAAATTATTTTATGAAGATATTTCTAAACGTATTAATTTAAGTAAAAGTTATAAAAATGGCTAGTCAGGTGTATAAATCTGAGACTCATCTTGCAATATGATATTTTGTTGTGTAATCTATATACAGATCCGATATTACTATTCTTTCTTTCTAAACTGATTATTTAATTATTATATTATAGAAGGTATTGCAATTTCATTTGAAGTTCGAATAGTTCTATGTCGGCCATCTTTTTCAATAGTAAAGTTGTTATTATGATTATTAATAACATTTTTTTTATTAATGCCTACCACCTCTACTTCTACTTCTAGATATTTCTAGTGTAAATTGTTGCTCATTTTATCCATGTTGCAACTATCCAAAGATAATAATTTTAGATAAAAACAATGTAGATAATGATGACCCTCTTAGAAACTATAATGTCACTTTCTTCAATAGCTACAATTATACAATGTTTTGATGGAGATTCAGGAACCTTATCCACTTAAAATATATTTTCTTTGAAAGAGGTGGCACCTCCCATTTCAAAGAATATATAAAAATAAGACCGAAGTTATCTACACAAGTTTGAATTTGAGATTAGCATAATCATATATGTCATATAGTACAAATGACCTTTCAAATTAATTAGCAAAGCCATATTCAAAATGTGCCCCTTTGGCAACTGTCGATTATTTTATGAAAAAATTAAATGAGACGCGTTACTGCCCCGATATTTTTATTAATACCCCAAAAAAAAAAACAAATTATCAAATCTGCCCCCACCCAAACTTATTTTTATTTCTACCCCAACCGCCCGTACACTGGGCGGTCCACTCTTCATACCTGACCGCCCAGCTGCTGGGCGGTCCACTCTTCACAGCTGACCGCCCAGCTGCTGGGCGGTCCGATATTTTTTTTTTTTTTGTATAGGCGGTCCGACCCCCCACTGCCCGCCCATCTCTCTCTTTCTCTCTTTTCTTCTCTGCCTCGCCGCCGCCCCGCGTCGCCGCCGCCCCGCCACCCGAAACCTCCAGCCCTCTCTCTCCCTCTCTTCCTCTCTCTCTCTCTTGAACTCTCTCTCTCCCTCTCTCTTCCTCTCTCTCTCTTCCTCTCTCTCTCTCCCTCTCTTCCTCTCTCTCTCTTCCTCTTCAAATCTGCCCCCTCTCTCTCTCCTCTCTTCCTCTCTCTCTCTCTTTCTCTCTCACCCGAACCCTAATTTTCGGCCATCTCCGCGACAATCCGATTATTTTCGAGTAAGTCTCTAAATAATTTTTTTAATTTATATTTTGTATCTTGTATTGGCATTGGAACGATTGGTAGAAATTGAATTGTTAATTATCTTGTGCGGGTTGTTGATTTTTCCGACACGATTGAATTGTTCAAAATTAGGGTTTCCAAAATTAGAATTTGTAATTTAAGGTTTAGGGTTGACAAAACTGAAGTTTTTAAATTAGGGTTGAATTGTTAATTATCGTGTGCGGGTTGTTGATTTTCCGTCGTGATTTAATTGTTAAAAATTAGGATTTTCAAGTTTAGGGTTGAATTGTTAAATTAGAGTTGAATTGTTAATTTAGGGTTGAATTGTTAAATTAGGGTTGAATTGTTAAATTAGGGTTTATGGTTGAATTGTTAAATTAGGGTTGAATTGTTAAATTAGGGTTGAATTGTTAAATTAGGGTTTAAGGTTGAATTGTTAAATTAGGGTTTATGGTTGAATTGTTAAATTAGGGTTGAATTGTTAATTTAGGGTTGAATTGTTAAATTAGGCTTTAGGGTTGAATTGTTAAATTAGGGTTGAATTGTTAAATCAGGATTTATAAGATAGAATCTTCTGTTTATTGAAATGTAGTATGGTCAGAACTAGACGGGGGCGTGCATGGGATGCCCCTCTGGAGACGGGGGAGAGTTCGCATGATCACGATCCAGAGGCATCCGGTGCAGCGGCATCCAGTGCAAAGGCATCCGGTACAGAGACGTCCGGTGCAGATGCTCCCTTTGGAGATTATCCCCCGCACCATCCTGACACATTTAGTCCTCTTCTTTGGACCCCACATGTCCGTCACTGTGTCTCACTTGCATCTATGGAGGTACGTTGGATTTGTATTCCTAATTTAAATAGCATTATTTAATATTACAGATAATTAGACGTTTATATTGAAATCATTGTAAAATGCAGGACACGACGATGATGACAGTGAGACATCGCACCCCCGAGATACGATACGTCCATCACCCGTTGATGGAGCAGTGCATCATGCATCTCGGGTTGACCGCTATTAGAAAAATTGAAACTGAAATGCTTAAAAAATTGTAGTTCTTTATTCATCTTCTAATAATAATAATGAAAATACATTGTGTGCAGATTTTGACCGCTATTAGAGGAGTGGCACACAGCTTGGTGTGCATGGCGAGAAAAAGTTGGAGAGCGATAGAATGTCAAATGCTCCAACACAGTGCACCGATCGTTGAGGACTCTGGCTGGGACGGGCGCATCGTTGGTATGTTGCACGATGCCGGGGAGGACATCAATTGGCGCGAGATAAAGGCCCCACCACCAGATCCGGAGCAGCCTAGAGCCTCTATCTACGCTGATGAGATGCCGCTACCTCCTACAGGTAATAATATGTCATACAAATGATCATTATTAAGCGTCTCTTTAAAAGATCATTATTATTAATTTATCTTCATTTCTGCAGATGATGACTCGGGTTGGGCGATCCACCAATGTGTGTTAAACAACAACGCGTGGAACGCGTACTACAACGAGCATGGAGTTCCAGTGCAGCATACCGAGGTAGCAAAAGTTCATTATTTAATTAATTTACTCGTTACTTCTATGTCTTTAATTTAACATTGTTTACATGCAGGATGAAGCTGCCGCCGCCGCCGCCGCTGCCGTTTTCTCATTGGATGGCCTCTATGGAGATGAGGGCGGATGGGAGCCAGCTAGCTCCCACCGACTGCAGTATATGGAGCCCAGACAGCACGACGGCGAGGCCAGTGGGAGTGGGGCACAGACTGCAGATGGCTTTGCCTCTGCTATATTTGGCACACCGCCTCCGGCCACGTATCCTCCTACTTGGGAGGCCGATCCGTGGGTGTTGCATACACAGGCGGGGATCCATGGGGAGCATGCATTACACCTGGGGGCGGACCCATGGACGCGAGGCCGTACACGATGACATGCAGGTGGATGAGGTTCACCAGAGGCGTCCGCCGTCGCAGAGGGAGCGCCGTGCACCTGAGAGGTTGGACCTCTCCGGACCTCGCCCTCGTCATCGCTGTTAGGGTTTTTATATTTTTTTTAGTTTGATAGGTTTCTAGTATTTTAGTTTGGATTATTATATTTCGTGTTTGGACTGTTATGTTTCATTTTTAGACTTACCATTTAGATTACTACTTTTGTTGTTTAGACTTACCATTTCGATTACTACTTTTGTTGTTTAGACTTACCATTTCGATTACCATTTAGAAACATTTAAACATTAACAAAACTTAATATAAAACTAATCAATTATATTAAAGCTAGACAATTACATAACATATAAAAATAATCGTCAATTATAAAAATATAATCGTCAACAAATAATAAATATATATCATACAATTTAATATGAAACATTCAAACAAATCATTACAACAATTTAATATAAAACATTCAAACAAATTAAAACATAAAACTCTAATAAAAAAAAAACAATATCAGACCGCCCAGCAGCTGGGCGGTCAGGTATGAAGAGTGGACCACCCAGCTGCTGGGCGGTCCGCTAAGGAAATTGGACCGCCTAGTGTACGGATGGTTGGGGTAGAAATAAAAATAAGTTTGGGGTGGGAGCAGATTTGATAATTTGTTTTTTTTTTTGGGTATTAATAAAAATATCGGGTTACTGCCTATTTAGAAACTTAGGAAATGAATTGTGGGGTCAACAAATTAAATGATTTAGAGGAATAGAGACCAAAGTTGAGATGCAAAATCAATGAGCCTAATTAGAGTGGAAAAAACGTGCCGTGCCGTGCCGTGATTTTGGTCTCGTGTCGTGCTGTGACCAAAATGTTAAAGGGTGGTCACGGCTCGAATGGTCATGCCACGTGAGTTACACCGTGCCTAAACGTGCTGTGAACATACGTGACTAGCGTGACCCGCGTAACTATTTAATCATAATTTAAGTTAGTTTATTCAAGATTCATCATTAAATCAATATCTAATAATCCTAATTACACGTGACACGTGTGACTACGTGCTTTGACTAAATCTTTCACGTGCCGTGCCAAAGTTTTAAAAAATAGACATAGCACGCGAATTGTTACGGCACGGGACACGCGAGTCACGACATGTAACTGACAAGCGTGCTGTGCCGTTCCGTGATGGAACCGGCTCCGTTGTGCCATTTTTCCCACTCTAAGCCTAATATAATCTAATACCATATGTTTCTTTGAATTATATATATACACACCGGCCATCTATTAATATATTAATGTGTAAACGCATAATACCTTGAGTACACGAAGGTTCTCAAAATTTGACTATACAGATCATACGCTTTAACGGTTCGACTAATATAACTTAATTAATATCAAGTTGCTATCAGTGGTTAATTACACGCTTATTAGCATTAAAAAAAAGCTAAACACGCTTTATAAGGGCATAACTACATGAATCCCCCTTTTCAACCTCTTCTTTCAGCGTCGTCTACAATTATTTTCCCTAAAATCTTGTGGACACATTCAGGCCAGAGGCCCAGAAGAGCATGTTGCCTCTGCTCTAGACCCAGCATTTTTTCAATCGGAAGCAGGGGGGAGCCAGATTATTTTTTAATTACGAGGGTCAAATATATATGAGAGTCAATTATATAAAAAAAAATTTCAGATAATGAGGGTCTAATATAAATTTTTTTTCAAACAATGAGGATCAATTACACAGTACCATAATATTTTAATCTAAATTATAGAAAATTATATATAAATATAAAAAAAGTTTAAAAAAATGAATCAATTGACCCTATATCTCTTATGTAAATCCGCCTCTGATCAAAAGAATCAAAATTATTCATTATTTTTTTTTCTATATTTGTAGCAAAACCAAATAGAAAAGGAGCACATTATTATCCTACGTGGTGGAATCTGCTCATGCATTGTTCAGGTGCAACAAGTGCCGTTGACTGAAGAAACGAATGCATTGTGGTTCCTGTGGACTGTTTTAAGTTTAAAAAATGAAAGGATCAAGTCTGATATTATCAAAAGATCATGAGGTTTGCATTTTGTTGATTTCACTAAACGTGTTGATTTTTTCACAAAAAGAACAAGTCGATCTACACTCCTTGGTAACCTCTACCGATTAAGTTTTTTTTTTTTTGAAAGTCTTCACCTTTTAATTGCCTCCAATTTTTTTTACATTATGAGAAATATAAGAATAAATGTACATAGTATAACAACGTAATTTGCATTAATTATACCATAGTCGTTACAAGTCAGGTATGCTTTTGGAAGTTTGAATAACAAGTTTTTGGAATATTAAGACGATTGCTAAAAAAATATAAATACATTGTAACATAATTATTTCATACTAAAATAAGTATACATTTAATAATAATCAATTATTAATTGTAGAGTTTAACCAATTTTTAATTGACACGCGCATCTATCTTCAAGTTAATATTGTGCTTAATAATACTATTATTGTTTATCGCTGGTTTTAAAAATGAGCGCAGTGTTTCATCAAGAAAGAATAAAGATTCATTTATTAATATCAATGAATTAAAGGAAATATACAGAAATAACTTTACTTCATGTGTTGCTTCACTTTTCTTTTACAGATGACTCTTGAAATCTTTCATATAGATGCGATAAAATCTATAGGAAAAGAAAAAAATGTTCGATGTGTTATTAGAAAAATTGATATGTTTTAATACTTATCATTTTAGAAACATTATATGAATATAAAGAGGATTATTTTATTGGTTCATTATATAATGCTTCAAGTCCTTTGACCGCCATATAAGAGCTAATGACAAAAAGAATAATACGACATAAGAAAACACTTCTGCACAGTGTCATCTTCTACAGCCATCACCAGTTCAAAACAAAAAAATCATAAAATAAATAAGTGTTACCAAAAAACAAATTCTTGAAATCTATAATAGCATAATAGACAAGAAAATCATTTTATAGCAAGTGTCCATCCCCGTTGCATCACAAGTATTCAACGGTGGTTGTGACTAATTAGATTGGCCAATGGTGGTTGTGCCTAATTAGATTGGCCATTGGTGGCTGTGCTTAATTAGGGTAGTGACTAAATCAACAAAATTTAATGACTAATTCAACTAATTATCAGAGGCACTAAATTTAACGCACCACAGTTGTTTGGCATGTTACCCTTGGTTTCAAGTTCTGAATTTTGATGCTTGAATAGGTTCATAATCAGAATTTTGATAGAATTTTGATGCTTGAATAGGCTAATGGTGGATGTGACTAATTAGTGACTTAATATTTTGGATCTGAGTTATTGATTCTGATTCAAAAGTCACTTCTGGATAAATAAATAAATTATCGTGATCCTTCTAGTACATTCAAATTTTAAGATACTTCATCTATTTTGAAAAAAAAAATATTTGTAATCATTACAAATCAAACTTCTGGGTCAAATCAAACTTTTTTTTCAAAAATAGATGGACTATTTTACAATTTGAATGTACTAAAAGGATTACGATAATTATTTATTCACTCAGAAGTGACTTTTGAAACGGGATTAATAACTCAGATCCAAAATATTTTTTTTTCCAGTAACACACAAAAAAATATTTTAATTTTTCTTACAGCTGAAAAAAACCGGCCTGAAAAATATTGATCTGGATTATTTGTCGCAGCCTTTCTAATAAACTCAATTATATATTATTCATCTATTTTCAAAGAAATATAAAATTATTTCTAATATTTCAATACAAAGAATAAATAAATTATAATATTTTCTATTTAATTAAAAAATCACAAAATTCTATTACTGCAAAAATAATTTTGCGGTTTGAGCAGATTTCGAAATTTTCCAGAATCGAATATAGATTTTGAAATTTGATGTTTTTTTGGTTATAATAAAAGTTTCGGGAATGGAAAATTCACATTCTTTCTATTACTTCAAAAGATAATCTTTTACAATTAGTGGATCCGGACCGTTCTTTTAATGAATGGGTGGTATACTGGTGTCGTATTTTTCTCTGGTAAATACTTTCAGGACATTATTAAAAGAAAATTAGATATAAGGAGAAGGGTCAGTTTGTAAAGTGCGAATTTCTTGGGACTTGGGAGAGCGGAAGGCGCCAAAACCCCCCAAAAACGCCTCCTTGGCGCCAATTTTTTTATTATTGTATTGTTAATTTATTTTCTTACGATTCTTATGCAGCCAATCAGTTGGATAATTGAAACATTCTATGCCTCGGAATTAGCTCCTTTTAAGAGGGACAAGAGGGACAGGTACCATCTCTTTCGAGGAATCAAAGGGTCAGAGTTAAAAGCTAGAGATGAAGCATTTGACATGAGCCAAGAGCCCAAGAGATATGATTTTGCCATGGTGCTATTGTAACAATCATTACAACAGCTACAAATTAAAAAGCTTCATGTGTAATCAGTGACCCGCTAACGGATGTAGTTCCGCACCCGTTACAGAGAATTAGGCAAACATTTCCCATTTCTCCGAATTCGGATCCTCTGAGATATCTCATATTTTGCGTGACTTTATGGAATATTTCAACTGTTTAAATACGTTCTGCACGAGTTTCAAAGCTCAAATAATACTCGCCATGCGTTGTCCTCGAATAGGGTTGGTTACGCACAATATGAGATATCTCAGAGGATACGCACTCCATTTTTCCGGGCAAAATAGACCGAAATATTTTTAGTTACCACCTCAAAATTTTATAATTCGCACTTTACTACCGTTTGGATAAAAATTCAAAAACTAGCACATGCGTAGACCCAGTCTGCGGGTCTGCGCATCATTTTGGTCCACATACTGGATTTGCGCACCATTTTTTTCTATTATGTTTCGATTAACAATTCAGCCAAAAAAAATATAAAATTTGATGCGCATACCTGATCTGTCAAATAAAAACGGTATGCATACTGAATTTGCGCACGTCACAACTTTTGAATTTTGATCCAAACCGTTATAAAGTGCGAATTATGAAATTTGAGTTGGTAACTAAAAAATTCGGCAAAATAGAGATCTCAGATCTATCTCATGTGATCATATCTTTAGTTCGGAACAACGACGGAGATATCCATTTAAAATTATGCATGCCAAACTAATCCGACTGATCCATAACAGGACAGGTTCAGTTTTCCAGACTAGAGACAAATTCCAATTATATATAATCTGAATGGTGATTACAAAGATACTCCAATTCTGTTGATCCAATGTAAAATTTCAGATTAGAAAGTTTATACATAATGCCAATGTTTTTAGACGGAATTTGATGTTGTCCCGTTTTCAATTTCAATTCATGGATTATTGTTATTGGTGTGAAATTTTATGTATCTTTTGGATTGTAAATAGAGATAGTATTATAGGAGGCTTCTGAATTTTTAGTTTGTAATAAATAGACTTCTCAAATTTTTATTTAGACAGTTACCTCTCCCAAACAATAATGTGGTAGTGAACTCCTTATAGTCCGTTTAATATTAAATGCTTAATTTAGAAACAAAATGACGAAAATATCCATAAGTATAGTATGATATTGGAATATTCATGTTACATGATTTTTAATTTCTAGAAAATTAATAATACTTCTCTTTTAATTTCGAATTTGTGAATACCTTTCTTTATATCTGCATTCAGCAGTTCTTAATTTCTGGAGATTTTATATTGTTATTTATTAAGTACCAGAAAAAGTTGCATTTGTGAAACCGGCAATATTTCATCATGATACATTTTATTTATTCGGTGGGGCATCTCCCTGATAATATAAATTAATAGATGGACAGAAGCTCAGTAAATGCAAATTAAAGCTAAGAGTAGTTAATATTCAAATAAAATAAAAAGTAATGATTGCCTTCTGTTATGTCACAATTATTAAAAAATTGAAAACCTTCTTTTTTGTTGTTGAGAAAAAAAAATTGAAACCTACCACCGTGGTTGCAAAGGAATAGTCTGACCTAACCTACCACTATCGGAAATAGAGACAGTTATATTTTCTTATAAGAGAAACTTTTTCGCATGTACCCCTGTGAAGTATCAAAATATGAACTCAACTAACCGAGAACTAAGTATCATGAACAACTTTTATGTATGGACAATTTTGTTTTACAGATGCATCTGCACGTTTATTAAAAGATATAATTTTGTATAATTTATAAAAGTTAGTGTTTATACTGTAGGATGCTATATATAGCAGAGACCATCTTTTGTACTCATTTAACTACCGTCTGCATATGGAATTGTGGTCGGTTTTCCAGTTCATATTTTTAAA
The DNA here is from genome assembly GCA_025461045.1 of Carex parvula. Taxonomy (NCBI): domain Eukaryota; kingdom Viridiplantae; phylum Streptophyta; class Magnoliopsida; order Poales; family Cyperaceae; genus Carex; species Carex parvula. The sequence goes on from JAJGRW010001328.1 coordinate 216,939, forward strand.
AGGAGAAAAAGAGTTCAAACATGATTCATGATTATCGCATTGCAGATTAATTTATTATTATCTAAAGTTTTGCTAAAATAGCAAAAAAAAAAAAATTGTCCACACATTTCAAGAACCGGTGGTCACGCATATCTTTTGCTACGTCATATTCAAAATTTATAAATTTCATCACATTCGCTTGTGACCAGAAAGTAGCAGAAAAGTTGCCGATAGTATTTTTCAGACCGAATCTCTGTAAAATGTGGTTATCTGATAACAGAAAATGTAACGGAATCTCTGTATAATGTCAGTAAGCCTGGGTTCAAACTACAAATAACCATTTGTGTTGGGGTGCCATTCAGTAGTTCGGAATTCATCCGAACTGGAAAACCTAGGCCGTTCATTTCAAGTTCCATCTTAACCTTCCAATCTAGATCAGAAACTTATACACTACAAAAAGCTAGTGCTAATTGAATTCGGAAGTCCTCAGTTTCGGTACACTGAAAATTTCCTCTTTAATTAATTTTGAGGGACGCCACACTACAGAAGTAACAGAACTATTTTTTATATCATATATCTACAATCACAAAATGAGTTTCGATCAGCTTAAATTGAAAACAAAGTAACCCAATTTTTGAGTTTAGACGTGTACGGTGCCTATTCGGTGGTAGCGCAGGGGGCCAGTATTATTTGTGGGGTCCAGGTTCTTTAAGATTCGTGTTAGAACACATTGGACGGTTTGGATCAAAACTCAAAAATTGGAGTTACTGCACTGGATCTGAATTCAACTCTAATACTGGAACTTCAGTCACTTTATCGAATCAATAATAGGTTTTGATCCGAACCTTCCAATTAAAATTGAATTGCCCACATTGGGCTGCGGCCCCTACTAGCAGCAGCCCAAGCGAGCCCAACAACATAATCAGAACTGCATGCACCACATGCTTCATGACTGACAGGATTTGAGCTCCTCAATTGCCATAGACCTTTACTATTATTCTATTACCATGTTACAAATCAATTTGCAAAAATAAAAAATACAAAAAAAAACAATTTGCAACAAAAACAATTGATTGCAAACACCGTGATTTTTATTAATACCCTCTCAAAAATAAAAAATATCAAATCTACCCTCAATATTTTTTATTTTTAAAAACGTCCTGGCCGCCTTTTCACTGGGCGGTTCACTGCTCATACTAAACCGCCCCACGTTTGGACGGTCACCTATGCATACCAGACTGCCCCACGTTTGGACGGTCACCTATGCAACCAGACCGCCCCACTGTGGGTCGATTTTTTTTTTTTTTTAAGAGACAATATGAATAGCAAAATGCTGAATTCTAACGCTAAAAGTTCGAATTTTTTTTTTAAATATTTATTAGATTACTTCTTTTGATGTATAATTAGCATATTTATATTAAAATACGCTAAATTACTTGAAATTATGTTAAAATTACGTTGAATTACACTAAATTACGTTAAATTACGCTAAATTACAATAACTTCGCTAATTACGCTAAACTGTGCAAAATTATACTAAATTAGACCGATTTTGTGTCATGTTTCATGAATCATAAAAATAGTAATAAAATTTCAAAAATAGTAAAAATTGGTATTCTTCAATTTCATTATGTAACTAATTTACCGAGCTACTTCGATTGAATAATAAAAATAAAAATCTTAATCAGAAACTTCAACTCAAGTTTTGAATCTCTTCTCTTTATTTTTTAACAATTCTGAAATTTAAAAAACAGCATAGAGGTCACTGTATTTTCACAAGCTTTTCAAAAAGTGATCATTTACTAAAATTAAACACTCCGGCACCATTTTATGACGTTTAAAATTTCATCATCGTTTTTCGCCTTTTCAATAAAGATATCGTCCCTATTCATATTTAATTTAGCATAATTTAACGTAATTTAGTGTTATTTTTAGTATAAATATGCTAATTATACGTCAAAAAAAGTAATCTAACCAAAAAAAAAACTATCGAGGGCAGATTTGATATTTTTTATTTTTGGGAGGGTATTAACAAAAATCACGGTTGCAAAGAAAACTACTAGCACAACACCAATTTACACGCAGTCAAAGTGTAAGCTTATGCCATCAGGATAGCTTCATTGCTTCTGAGAACTGGCCTTGTGCTTTTCACTAACAAGATGAATGGTCATCATTACAGTTGTAGTACAGTTGTATCGGCACCTCTCGCACCACAGCCGATTGTTTTTCTCTACCACCTCGTGCACCTCATGACCCACCTGAGATATTAAAAACCATTTAGAGAAGCAATAGTATATAGCAATTTTCTGCTTGTCTTTCTTTTTCTTTTATTGAGCAAGTGGTAGAAATTCCACAAACCTGCATTATTTTAACTATTCGCTCTTCCCCTGTTGGCATGGCAACTGGACTGTCTGCATTATCCATCTCCACCTTAACAGCCGCGAGCCCGATTCCTGATGTACTTTTCACATCCATGTCTGAATTTGCCTTCTTATTTATTTGCACTTTGGACCCTAATATTTTGAGCGTCTTTCGGTGCCTTCTTCCGTTAAGGTGGTCCAACCAGAATTTGTCGCCTTTAACAGTGAGTTGGCATAGAGTACAATTATACTCCTTTTCATCAATCTTTTGTTTTTTCGCTCTTCTCAGACTCACCTTGTCAGTTCTGTTGCTGGTAGTAGCAGGAGTAGGGACAGCAGAAATAGAGTCGCATTTTCTCTTTGATCCACAGGCTTCAGCCTCCTTAAGTAGCTCCTGAAATGAGAAGGGATTCAAAGTAACAGATTTATGCCAAAATTATATATAACATCTGACTTAAAAATCACTTGAATAATCTTAATGGCACTAATACAAATCTCCAGCCGCGAGCCTTATTCCTGATGTACTTTTCACATCCATGTCTGAGTTTACCTTCTTATTAATTTGCACTTTGGACCCTAATCTTTCGAGCGTATTTCGGTGCCTTCTTCCGTTAAGGTGGCCCAACCAGAATTTGTCGCCTTTAACAGTCATTTGGCATAGAGTACAATTATACTCCTTAAAATCGATCTTTTGTTTATTCGCTCTTCTCAGACTCAGCTTGTCAGTGCTGTTGCTGGTAGTAGCAGGAGTAGGGACAGCAGAAATAGAGTCGCATTTTCTCTTTGATCCACAGGCTTCAGCCTCCTTAAGTAGCTCCTGAAATGAGAAGGATTCTAAGTAACAGTTCCATGCCAAAATTATATATAACACGACTTAAAAATCACTTGAATAATCTTAATGGCACTAGTACAAATCTCCACCTTCACAGCCGCGAGCCCGATTCCTGATGTACTTTTCACATCCATGTCTGAGTTTACCTTCTTATTAGTTTGCACTTTGGACCCTAATCTTTCGAGCGTATTTCGGTGCCTTCTTCCGTTAAGGTGGCCCAACCAGAATTTGTCGCCTTTAACAGTCATTTGGCATAGAGTACAATTATACTCCTTATAATCGATCTTTTGTTTATTTGCTCTTCTCAGACTCACCTTGTCAGTGCTGTTGCTGGTAGTAGCAGGAGTAGGGACAGCAGAAATAGAGTCGCATTTTCTCTTTGATCCACAGGCTTCAGCCTCCTTAAGCAGCTCCTGAAATGAGAAGGATTCAAAGTAACAGTTTCATGCCAAAATTATATATAACATCTGACTTAAAAATCACTTGAATAATCTTAATGGCACTAGTACATGCAATACCAATTATGGATACATCTAACCCTATCTCTACAGTTAACACTATCTCTACAGTTAACAGACTGAGTCAACATCCTCAATGTTGAAAGGTACTAATATGGTGTTAAGCTCTATTTAGCAATATGGAAAAAGAAGGTCAAGACAAGCATGTATCAGAAAAGATGCCGATTGTTAAAGAAAGAAAAGCAGGAGTAATGTTGAGTAATATAGGGGAGTAGTCATTTGTTTGTAGTTTTCAACCACCTTACCGAATATATTCACACAGTACTTAGAAATCAAAATATCTTTTTTTCCCAAAGAAGGCAATAGAAACCAAAATATATCATGATATCAGTTCAAAAATCAACATTAATAAGAAATCGAAACAAACATTCGACAGAGATCAAAACTAGCAAAAGTCAATAATATATGATAATAAAGAAACAATAAATGATTCAAGCTTAAATCAAAACCAGCATCATAAAAAAAAAAGAGGAAAGGTACAACTTCATAGGGGAATAGTTGTTGAATGCAAATAATTCATACCATTAACTGCTTGACTGTGTGATGGGACCATATTTAAGTGATCAAAGTCAAAAGAAATGTAAGTCACTTAAAACTGCACCCTTGTCAATCTTAGGAACCGACACACGACTTGAATCTGGCCAGTATATGTAACTGCAGGCCCCACTATTAAACCCCGCCATGACGAAGAAAAAGATGCCTATTATATCTTATTTGGATAACTTCTAGTACATATCCAACTCTATTATAGATGACACCTCCTAATAACGTATTTATATATCTTCAGTTTACTTGTTAGTTATTACTCACTCTCCTAAGAACTAATATGAAAACGGCTAGATCATCCCTCACTAAATAAAATTTTGCTACAGAAAACACAGTACTTCTGTCAGCAGTGCTATTCCATTTTCTTGCAACTCTTATCAGCAAAGTGGAACAAGGCCAGTTAAATGGAATAGTCCCTAATTGAACCCCATCTATTCAACAGAATAGTCCAATTCCAACCTCCCCCCCCCCCCCCCCCCCCCCACCCCCCCAACAAATGGAATGGGATATCACAACCCGTTGTTAAGGGACCTACTGCAAAATTTCCACTCAACTTGTTCCGCGTTGTTCTATTCCATTCTATTCCAATTGTCCGTTCCATCATCATTAAACACTATTCTGTTCTATTCCAATTATGTTGGGAAACTATTCCAACTTTTATTATTCTATGCACCCAATTCCATCGTGCCAAACAGCATCAAGGTCTTTCTATAAAATATTTATTCTCGTAAACATGTTGTCTTGCCAGAGAATTTATTGTTAAATGTTTTCAAGTATAAATATATCAAGGTTGTTTTGCCCGAACTCTCTATGAATTTAAAATTTTACCATACTATACAATACGGCAATGATACTAACTTAGTACCAAGATATTGGTACTAAATTTGAACGAAGACATTGAGACTAACATCGATATCATTATATCGGTTCGAACTGTCCAAATATTTGAACCTTGAAGTTCCAATAGCAATATAAACCATCTAATAATCTAGACATCCAAATTTAGTGGAGTAAGAAAATTTACAGCATCCATCTAGTTAAAGATTGTCATAAATCAACAATTGGAAATAGAAAGTATTGCAAAAATGCGACACAGAACAAGCAAATGAGCAGGTCCAATTAAGTATACATTATTGCTACATATCAGATTAGACATAGAAGAAATTTTAGTGCGTTTATGCATTCTTACCATAATCGACAAATATTCGTTATGTGCCATCAATAGCTTGCCTTTTCTATTTTTTAATGGATGGATCGCAATTTTCAAAAAGTATAGAACTTGTAATACCAGTAAATTTTGATGTCTAGAATGTAGTGGACAGATAAAATCACTCGTTTGAACTTCATATGCAAGATATGGACAGTCAGTATCAACTCTTTGCTACCAGCCACAAGTACCAAAGATAGTAACAACTCCTTGGGAACCTCAGTATATTAGCCATTATCCTTAAATACAACTAAATAATCTAGTAGGGTGTATCAAAATGTTTTCCAAAAGAAATGTCATGTGACCACTTCTCAAAGGAATAATTTTGTCACTCCCAGTCCTTAATGTGCTAGTCCCACAAATGTTCAATAGGTAACAATGAAACCAATTCTTGGCTGCTGATGATAAAAACATTCAATGCAGACAAGTGGTCTTATGAATTTCCATTTAGTTTTATTTACATCTTATTATCAATTTCATTTGCATGTTAAGAAGAAATCTAATTAAAAGTGCGGTACATGTTTAAATTTTACTTGACTAGCCCATACCACATTAGCTTCTGACTAAAATAAAGATACTAACACAATGAAAAATTCAAAACTAATACATGCCTGCCAATGAAAGCTAATACACTTTTGGCAAAATGTGGCACCTGAGGACACAACACAACATCCTCGACCATCCTTCAAAAATAAACTAACCCCACAAGTAACCGTAAATGCTGATAATATTTTGGACATGACCATCCTTTAAAATTGTTAACTGAAACAGGCTCTACTAAAAGAATGACCATCCTAGAACACACTACAATTAATCTATAACAGTTAACAAATTTTATGGACTCTTGATCTTGTTTGAAATCAACTTCAAAATTATAAGAATTATGTGGATGCATCCTTCGTGAAAAAGAACAAGATCAGCGGTTATGGACTCTTGATCTTGTTCGAAATTAACTTCAAAATTATAAAAATTATGTGGATGCATCCTTCGTGAAAAAGAACAAGATCAATGGTTTGGATTTGATGTTAGGAATTTGAATTACAAACTTTGAAATATATATGCAAAAGATAGATTGTATAATTGATGGCAGTGAACCCCTCCTCTTATATGTATAATGGACCAAAAGAACTCTAAAAATGATTCAATCTCAACCTAATTTGTACTCAAGCTGCCTTAATCGACTGACTGAACTACTAGTCAAAACTATTGTTTGATAGGAACTTAGTAGCAATGATACTTATTACTACTAAATCACCAAATCATACACAACCAGTCCACAAATTTGCAGAATCTCTAACAGAGTTTGGGCAAGCTTGATTCCCAAACAGCCAAAAAACCCAGGATAAATATGAAGTAGAACTTAACTGTGTGTTTCACAAAGACAGTAAATTTTAGTTATTTTATTCTGTGTGATATCCAAAATCCCAAATATCTTTTTGATGCTGTATTATTGTTAATCAACACAAATCACAGTCAGAGACATAACTACACTTAAATTGAGCAGTTAAGCTGAGTATTGCCACAAGTGACCAGTACTGAGCCCCAGGTAAACTGCATCAACATACAGTAACTGCACAAAGTAGCGACAACTGAGTCTAGATTGCATGCTTATGCCTCAATCAAGCCTCAGATGTGCTCCGATTGTTGAACTAAATGATGTTGATATATTTATTACTCATTTTGCCCACACCAAACGTACTTATTCCTCCAACTTTGCATCAGATTATACTTAATTGATGTCTTAGGACTCATTAGCAAATAGACGAACTACTAGTAAAAAAATTCAGCTGAGTACAGAAGTAGCCCAAGAGTACCAAATACCCGCAGAATAATACCAAAAACAACATCACAATAATATAAGAACAAAATAACCTCAATACAAAAAAAGTAGAGATTTTGGAAACTCGCCTTTGAAGATTGAGAAAAGGCAATTTGTCCAACCTTATTTCCACTCTCAGGCTTTAGCACCTTGTTTCCATCCCCTTTCTTCTCAATGTTTTCTCCACTAGAAGGGGCCGTGATCTTGTCTTTAGACAAAGCTTCCTTTGGAAGAGGACCTTTCGAAAGAGCACGTTGTTCGACATTATTTCCACTCTCTGGCTTTAGGACCTTGTTTCCAGCCCCTTTTTTCTCTGTGTTTTTTCTATTAGGAGGGGGCTTGATCTTGTCTTCTAGAGAAGCTTTTGGCCTTAGTTCCTCTTGATTCTTGGGGGATTGTACCTTGTCTATGAGCAAAGCTTGTAGCTGCCTTGTTTCCTCTTCAGTCACCTCCATTATTTTGTGTGATATTTCATTAACATTTCTTTCAACCTTATTTCCCTTCTCTTTTGTTTGAACTGTCTGTTCATCCTTCTTCTTTTGAATCTTTTTTTCATTAGGTGGTTGGACCTTGTCTTCACTCACAGGTGGTTTTGACGTCAGTTCCGCTTCATTTATCTCCACTATTTTGTGTGGGACTCTTCTCACCCGGCGCCTCGCCTCAACGCGCTTGCGCTTTACCTGACCCCTTGGACCTGTCGTGTAACAGCCATTTGAAAACCTAGGTTGTTCATACTGTACAGCCGGCCATGTTTCATGATAACCTGGATTGGGATGTCTACGGCCATAGTAGCGCTGCCTCTCTAGTTCCCACCTCACTTCTTCTACTATAATCCTTCTAAGCACCTCTTCTCTCAATACCTCCTCCCGTATTCTCTCCCTTTCATATTCTCTCTCTAGAAAGGGATCTCTTCGTGGTCGATTGGGGAGAAACGGGTAGTGACTTGTTGTAGGTTCTTCACCCCGGGGTCTGTAGTCTAGCATTCTTGCTACAGAGAGATAAGAAAAGAGCTGAGTAGTGTCACTATAAATCTCCACCAAGAATCCAAAATTATAAACACATACCATTCAGATCTTGAACATGCATACAAAGTATTTGTCTGTTTGATCAGGGTTACAATAACAATACAGTGGAATATGATGTACAGTATCAATACTATGTGCTTGGTTCTGGTAAGACCATATGAATACAATGCTGTTCAGGTATGCACAAGTGCAGAAGTTCTGAGCCAGTTAGTCTGGCAAAACTACATTGCTGGCCCATGCCAACTGTACCAACCAGCTGCAATCCCCCATTCACGTATTTTGCCTTCTTGAGACTCCTAATGGGAAACAATCTCAATCAATAGAATTTTAACCCTGCAAACACCCTTCTCTAACTTCTACTCGTGTCAGGACAAAGAAACTCAAACAGGTTGCATTTTTGCGCGCATGTTTGGGTGATTGCGTGCTTAGATAAGGGTTTGGAAGGAGGAAGGGAAGGAGATAGAGAGCAATACCTCGAAAACCATGAGTGGAGAAATAGCCATGGTCTGAAGGAGGAGGAGGTAAGGGGGCATAGGCAGCATCATAAGGAGGCAGGAAATAACTGTCGTAGTATGGTGGCGGGGGAGGATAAAGAGCGAAAGAAAATCGGGGTGACGTGTGATAGAAGTGTGAACGAGGTACGCCGTCGAACGCTCGGTAACGGAACTCCATCGCGATCAATTGGAGGCTCGCCGGAGGTTGGCAATGGCGCGTCGGTGGATTTAGGGTTAGGTCAAGAGGGAATTTGGAATTTGGGATGGAGACCAAGGTTTGGAAAAAGGTCGAGAACGAGAATGTCAGGACGCGTCTCTTGTTTTTCAATGGGAATCGTCTGACGAAAATCGGACCGAAATTTTTATTAATAGAAAAAAGAATAAATTAATATCGATATAGAATAACAATTTTGCAGTATTTCGAGATGTAACAAAGACGTTATGGTCGGTAATGTTCACGGGACGTTACGGATCATAACGTCCCGATTACCACCTTAATTTCTGATTAGCAACCGTAAATCTTCTGGCCGTTGTCGTCCAAGACGGCCAGACAGGCGTGAAAAAAAAAAGAAAAATTGGGCCGTTGTTAACCACAACGGCCTGGTGAGTCCCGAAAAAAAAATAATTGAGGCCGCTATAGTTCGCGACGGTCAGGAGAGGCTCGGAAAAAAAAATATTTTGGACCGTTATGGACCATAATGGCCTGTCGGCAGTACAGGAAAAGCCCTGGACGTTATTCTCCATAACGGGCTACGTCCAAGATAACTTCGCAGGCACCAGCGGAAAAAAAAGTTAACATCTGGACGTTGTACTCCGTAACGTCCAGATGATCTATAAATTGCGCACTCCTCTGGCTTAGTCTGTACAACTCTTTCGGAGTATACTCTCTCCACTAATCTTAAAAAAAAAAAATTCCTCTCCTGTAAGAAAAAAAATTACGGCTTGTCGAACACCTCATTCGTTGAAAATAAAGAAATCATCAATATAAAAGGTAAATTTTCAATTATATGTCATGTATTTACGTTTATTATTTATATTGGATGAATATCAAAATTATTTGATCATTAGTTAAAATAATATTAGTAATGTCATGTATTAGCAATGTTAGTAATGTTAATGTTAATGTTAATGTTAATGTTAATGTTAATGTTAATGTTAATGTAATGTTAATGTTAGTGGTAATGTAATGTTGTAATATTAGTAATGTTAATGACAATTTGTAAAAATATTAGTACAAATATTAGTAAAAATATTAGTAATATTAGTAATGTTAGTAATGTTAATTTGTAAAAATATTGTAAATTTGTAATGTTAATTTGTAAAAAATATTAGTAATGTTAGTAAAATATTAGTAATGTTAATGTGTAAACAATATTAGTAATGTTAATTTGTAAAAATATTAGTAATATTAATGTGAATTTGTAAAAATGATAGTAATGTTAATTTTAATTTGTAAAAATATTAGTAATGTTAATGTTAATGTTAATTTATAAAAATATTGTAAAAATATTAGTAATGTTAATGTTAATGTTAATTTATAAAAATATTGTAAAAATATTAGTAATGTTAATGTTAATTTGTAAAAATTAGTAATGTTAATAATTTAAAAAAATAGTAATGTTAATATTAAATAATTTGAAAAATATAAATAAATAAAGAAGTTCACATTTGCATGCTTAATTAAATTTTGTTTTTGAACTAAACTTGTAAAAATTTACTAGTTTAGATTTTTAATAACTATTGTGTAGGGTAATTAATTAATATTTATTGTTCATTAGTGCCAACATTTTTTAAATTCATTTTTTTGGATGAGAAGGATGGACAGTAACAATCGAGGTAAGAAAGAGAGCAACCGAGATCGTGGCGTAGCGAGAGGAGGGTCAATTAGTGATCGAGTAAAAATGAGGAAAAAAAGTACAAGTGTCAAGTATGTCGTGATTTTCTTAATTGTGTGACATGTAAGATGGAGGAATGGAGTAGAAGTATGGTCGGTATAAAATTTCAGACGATGACTTTGTGAAAAACCCCTATGGCTTTGGTTTGAAAAAGAAGAAGGTTGATCCAGAGCCTCCAGTATCGGACAATGAGTTTGTTCTGTGTACTTATACTGGTAAGGCCACCACTTCGTCTGCTGTGACTGATCCGGATTCGACAAATTCCGATGATGACTTTGTTCCATGTTCTTTCAAGGCTCGTTGTAAGAAGTAGCAGTACTTATTAGTAATGTTTGTTGTAATAAGTAGTAGTACTTATTAGTAATGTTTGTTGTAATAATAAATTATATCTAATTTATTCATTATTGTGCAGGCTAATTCATCAAAATAATTAATCATGCTCATGGTGAGAGTTCATTTCGGTGGTGAAATACGGCAAGGTCGTAAAGGAGCGGAGTACACCATATCTCCTCGATTCACATTGATGGCAACTAGTGAACAAGGTTGGCATGATGTGAAAGGTGAAATTTATCGTCAGCTTGGATATTCTGAGAGTGAGTACAACCTAAAAACACTTACACGGGTTAATGTTGGTACAACAACTCGATGTTATTATGAGATATTAGAAATCGTGTGCGATCAGACTTAGCGAGGTATTTATGACCAAAGTATGCTTGCCAGAACCCAATATTCTTTTGTCGATTTGTACATTGAGTTAGTTCCAATTGTCGGTTTGATGCAATCGCAAATATTCATTGATAGTGTGGAAGAGACACAACCAGAACCTGGACATACCCAATACAGTGTTTCACAAGCGGGTCCCAGTCTATTCGAACCCTATCAGACACAACAAACACCGAGGCGTGACCATTATCTGAGTCCTTATCCCGATGTAAACGACTTGTCACCGCCTGTTCAGGCAGATATGGGTTGGACAGGGTACAATAATCAGGACAGTCCATGGATTGATCCGCCAGGGGCCGGATCCTTGTAATGATGCTGACGACGTACCGCAAAGTGACGACGAAGATGACGCTGACTCATGTGAGGATGATGCCGACTGGGATACCGAACCTGATTTAGAAGGGGATGTCCCGCCTGATACTCAGAGACAATCGCAAACACCACGTGTTCAGGCTCGACGTTTTCCCATATCTGATCGCGGTATGAGTCACCCAGTGGGAAGTTTCAATGACACCTCAGGATTCCAGGAAGCAGATGTATCCTACTTCAGTAGGACCCAACACGTCCATGATCCACTTGGTGTAGGTAAGGAGTACTCTTCAAAAGAGGCTCTACGGTTGGCCATAAATGATTATCACATCAGAAATAATATTGAAGTAAAAACTACCAGTAGCAATAGAACCCAACTGATAATGGACTGCAAGAGCAGCAAGTGTATGTGGCGTTTGTATGCCAGGTTCGGCATATTTTCATCTAAGTGGGAAATTAAAACAATTATAGCACTACATACGTGCCAGACCGATGCTTCTCGTAGCGATCATTCACAATTAACTGCAGAAGTGAGTGCCGATGTTATAAGAGAAGATATTAAGGAAGATGTTACAAAAAACATTAAAAGCATTAAAGGGCTAGTCCGTTAGAAATACGGGGGAGTTACTCTAAATATAACAAGCTGTGGCGTGGCCGAGAGCTGGCAATCGCACAAATATTCAGTAGTCAGGAAGGCTCGTACAACCTTTTCACTCCATCGTTGGAAGCAATTAAAAGATCAACTCCTGGAACAAAATATGGAGTTGCGCACGAACCCATGGAGGATCCGCAAAAAAGGTTATTCAAGGCAGCTGTGTGGGCTTACGGTCCGTGCATTGCTGCAGTGCCTCATCTCAGACCAATCATTAGTATTGATGCATGTTTCCTATCTGGCCGGTATCAAGGGAGACTATTGATGGCATGCGGTTATGATGCAGAGAACCAGTTGCTTCCTCTGGCTTTCGCATTAGTCGAGGAAGAGAGATTCGAGACATAAGGATGGTTCATGAGGTGGTTGCTTTGGGAGGTAATTAGTAATAGGTTCATGTGTGTTGTTTCTGACTGGCACATGGAGATCAAGAAAGTATTCACCGATAGATACGGTGGTTGGTACGAGGATGGCGGCGAGTGCGTTCACAGATTGTGTTTGCAGCACGTCGCCGAGAATTTGATGAATACAATCGGTGATTACTCCGGTTCCTACAATAAATATATCACTATTTCAATAAATACAATCGATGATTACTTAGGATTTTGTAAAGTTTTGTACACTTATCGGATCGACCTGAGTAGGTACGACTCGTGCGAGGTAGTCCATCAACCCGTCATTCAAAATTTAGCCAATTCTCTCTATAGTGGGGATCATCATCTACGGGCAAGTCGGGGATGGGTTCTTGACCGGGAGGAATATCACCATCTGGAATGTCCTCGTAGTTGGCCGGGAGATCGCTCTCATTATGTCATGGTATTTAGGCTCCATACCATTGTCTCTGAGAAGACCACAACTTAATCTGAGCAAAATCTTCCCCATCTTTTTAAGAGTAGTTGTTTTGGCCAGAGCTATACCGTACGACACTATCTTCATTCCTCGTAGTGCCTATAAAATAAAAAAAAGTTACTAACCTATATGAAAGATTAATATCATAAAACAAATATTTTGATGATTGAATTGAAACTTACATCACGTGTGTCCTTCGGGGCACTGGGAATGTACCCTACTTCGTCATGCTCATCCCTATATTCTGGAATTGGATGTTCAAGACCTTGTATGCACCTTCTCGATAAGAAGACATTGTGCATACAATTGTTTTGAAACCAACTCCGATATGAAAAAAGCTGGTCGTCCGACCATAGTCCCGTCGGAACAACCAAGTGATTGGCAGGATGAGATACTTGTTGTACGTAGATGTGGTGCTCAACAGCCCAATCTTTTCTTGCCTCACGCACACTATGAATAATGTTATGTAACCGGCGTACCTCGTCCTCGCCCAACAGGGGTGCTACTGGGATGGGCTGTGAATAGCCAAGCAGACGCATCACTCGATTAGGATAATGGTGTTCCATTATCCAAAAGTGTATTAGTGGCACACCGGCTAGCCACGCATCTCTCCATCTTGAACTCGTGCTGGCAACTAAGATGACACCTCATCCAACAGTGCTTTGTAGGTTTCCCATTTTATCATATAATCTTCAAGATCCTGTAATTGGCTTCGGAAGTAGCCAACTCCAGCCCGATTGTGAGCTTGATTATATTCATGGCGACAGCACCACATCTCCCCGATTGCAGGACACCTGTGATAAAAAATTTAAGATTCTTAATAAACATAAAACACATCAAATTAAAGTATTGTAAAGTTTTTTGTAGTTACCTTTCTGGATTCGAGTAGCCCCAATGTGGAGTCCATCCACCTACGGGATAAGGATGGTCGGTCGGTAATCTGAACCAACACCAATACTGTAGAAGAAGAGTTGGTCCCCATATAGATTTCGTCCGACGCTCAACGGCTGTTCGCTGTAGATTGAATGAACAAAGTTTCACCACAGCCTAAGCTGTGGAGTTTAAACCCTATTCAATCTCTTGGACGAAGGTTGCAAGTGCACAACCCTGTCTTTGTAGATAGAACGGGTGTCGATCCTCAGGGACGGACTATTTACTGAATTTTAACTAATCCTAGCTAGGTACTAGAAGTTGAATGATTGGGTTTTGTTTAACTAATCCTAAGTTTTATGAACAAGTGAACAAATGAGACAAAAGAATGTATGAACAATTTCAATTATCAATGTATGAACAAGTATGAAAGAATCAACTAAATGTTTGTATTTTGTACTATGGTATAAAGGGGCGTTTCAAGGGTTTCAGATTTCATCTTCAACTTTACTGCTCAGGACCTGCTACGCGACCCGCATGCGACCCGTGTGACGCGACCCGCTTGGCCTTAAGCGCTCTGAACCTGGCACGTGACCCGCAAGCTGTGGCTTGCGACCCTCGTGATGCGACCCGCGTGATATGTCACGCGACCCGTATGGCCCTTGAGCTGAGTCTGCACATGTCAGAAACTTGTTGTTTTAAGTCGTGTAAGGCTAGACTGACCGTACCTAGTGTCACTGAACCTCAACTTTCGTGTGTTGGCTTAGCAGACCTGGTTTGGAATTGCAATTTCACCTTCTCAGGTCTAATCAAGCTGTTTGATCTAAACCTAAGTTCTCAATTCTGTTTACTAAAGGTATCTACAAGCTGAAGTAGAAACTTTCACCTTTCGGCTACTCATTGATCTACAAGCTGAATAGAAACTTTCACCTTTCGGCTACTCATTGACCTCACCTTTCGGTTCTCAGACCTACCTCAGGTACTTAACCTAATTTGCAAGAAATATCAAGCCTTTGGTACAAGAAGAAATGCCAAAGGCATTCAACAGTAAGCAATCAAGAATCAAACAATTCAGATCAAGCAATCTCAAATAATACTAGAATCAAAGAAACACGAAATAACAATAAGAATCAATCCATATGCATCATCAAACAAAGTATCAGACTACAAATCCAAACCCTCGAAACTACAAGTCTACTCAGACATGAATAAAATCAAAGTAAAAGAAAGAAAGAGGAAGCAAATCATTGTCAGAGAAGGAGGAGTGAAGAGGCTCGAAGCTTCTGGAGTCTTCTTCACCAAGTTGAGTAGCTCCAGATCCTCCAGATCGCCTCTCCTCTCCAGATCGCCTCTCCTCAGGCGCCAAGCTCCCTTCCTGGCGATCAGATCCCCTTTTTTGGGAAGATATCAGGGGTCTTTCTTGGTCTCAATTCGCACCAGGCCTTATATAGGCATCTTAACGGGCTTTAATCAGGCCCTGGTGCAATTAACTTGATACGGGTCGCATGCCAACTCATGCGGGTCGCATCGAGTGGAAGTGAGCAGTGAGGTTTGGCTCAGATTGTAGATCTTGTCGCAAGCTTTCCGAAAAGTGGTCAAGTTATGACTGTTTTAAGTTCGGTGCTGAAATCTCAAGATCTGATGCGACCCGCGTGAGATCTGACGCGGGTCGCGTGGGGGAAGTCAGAAATCTGCCTTTTTTGCCTGTTTTCGCCTATTTCCTGCAAATCAACCACAAAACTGCAGCAGTACCATATTCTATTTGATTTTCAATATAAACTATGCAATTTAGTGGTCAAAAACATAAGGTCTGGTCTAGAAATAGGACGAAATAATAGATGAAATATAGACATATCAACGGCAACACACAAGTTCCTATAGAGTAGTGCCAGAACAGCACCACCTCAGTTGTATTGCACCGGTTCATCAAGGTTTCTAAGAAATTGCATATACATCGCCGTAACTGAATCTCCCAAAGAATCAGCAAAAAGTAAAGTCCCGAACAAGTCCAGTATGTAAGCCCGAGTGTACTGGCGTACCTGCTCATCTGTAGGCTCATCTAGATTTTCAGTTGGCATGACAGCAAATCGATTACGCAATTCCTTTAAACCTATAGAATATCCGGACGTCGCGCGAACAACACTTCCATTGGTCGACTGCGATCTCTTCTTCTTTTTAAGCACCGCATCTGCACTCCCAACTCCAAGAAGCTGCTCTATTAATGCATACGCATTTGTGTCTGTTTACAAAATTAAACCTAACAATAACCTAATTACACCTAATTAACCTAATTAACAATAACAATTAAACCTACAATAACCTAATTACACCTAATTAACCTAATTAACAAAATTAAATCTAACCGAATGCAATTTCACATAATTAAATCTAATAATAATTTTGATAACAAATTCAACCTTATATTATTGTTAATTTACAAAGTTCTACAATATTAAAAACCTAGGGTTCTGTGGTTGTGGTGAGGTCAGCGGGGGAGTGTCGGATCGCATGGAGCAAGGGGTTCGGACCTGGATGTTATGGAGAAGAACGGTCACCAGGCGATTTTTTTTTCCTTCCGTCGGTAGCTTTCTCTTCTTTTTTTTTTGCTGGCTGCGCTCTCTCTTTTTGTTTTTTTTCGGAAGGTTACGGACAGAGACAGAGACAGAGAGAGAGAAAAGGAGACGTACTTAGGCATTTCAAAAAAACCCTGGCCGTCATGGTTCGGAACGGCCCAAAATTTTTTTTTCTTTTCTGCGCTGGCCGTCATCGTTCCAAATGGCCCTACCTTTTTTTTCTGGCCGTTATAGTTCCCAACGGCCAGTGTTTATCTATTTTTTTGGTTCGCCTCCCAGGCCGTCATTGTTTCGAAATGTCCCGTGTGCACTAATCAGTGGGGAATCAGCAATGTTAATCTGGCCGTTATTGTCCGTAACGTCCCATGGACGTTACGGACCATAGCATCTTTGTTATATTCCGAATTCCCACCAAATCGTTCTTCAACATCGATATTAATTTATTCTTTTTTCTATTAATAAAAATTTCGAAAAATCGAAGGTTCAGATCGGTATCTTTTATTTAAGTCGTCTTTTAGCCGAATTTTTTTTTGTTAACTGGTTAATTTCTAATTAAACAAACACTACCCTAATCAATTTATTTTCAAAGTTACCACCCACTTTTTCTCAGTCCGTGCATCAAAATAGACTAGTGCGCACTCTGGAGAGGGGGACCATATGGTACTCTAACTCGGTTAAAGCACCAAATGGTGCCCTTTCTTAGAATGCGCACCAACCCTTTGTTTTTTTGTAGGTTTGTTCTTTTTTATTTTGTAATTTTAAAATTATGAATTTTGTTTGGAATTCCGAATTTTATTTTGGATGCTGAATTTTATTTGCTTTATAATTTTATTTTGCTTAAAAGACAGAATTTTTCCTTAAAACAAATTTCATAATTCCAAAATTGCAAAACAAAACAGAACAAAACCACACAAAAAAAGGGTTGGTGCGCACCTTGGGGGCACCATATGGTGCGCTTCCCCAGTTAGAGCACCAATGGTACCCTTTCCCAGGGTGCGCACTAGCCTATTTTGGTGTATGGACTGAGGAAGCATGAGTGGTAACTCTGAAAATTAGGAATTAACTAGGTGGTAACAAAAAAAAAAATCGGCTTTTTCAGAAAGTTATTTTTAAGCCAAATTTTTTATAGTTAGCATTTCAGAAAAATCGACATTTCAAAATAACTCTTTTTTTCAAAAATCTACTAATTGTCAATAATCTATTTATAATAAATAATAAATTATGCTATTTAAAATCATCTATAACACTAATTGTCACATACTATATCAAAGCCGAATTTTTATAATCTATTTACAATAGATATTAAATTATGCTATTTAAAATCATCTAGAACACTAATTGTCTCATACTATATCAAGACTGAATTTAAAATCATCTATAACAAAAATGTGAATTGTTCACGAATTATTCATTTGAATCCTTTTGACATGAATAGACAAATTATATAAATTTTCAAAATCGTCCAATTTATTTGTAAAATTTATCAATTATTCACACAATCAGAGTTTATTCTCTTTTTTAAACCTTCAAATTTTTAATATATTCATATACATATAAAAAAAAAAAACTATTCATATACTCCTATAATTGTACTGACGATTTTTTTTTCCTTTATTATCGAAATTGGAATTTTGTCCCAAACAGTGCACCAGTGAATTGTTCGCACCCGCCATAGCAAATCCTAATTCCGAAACCCGAACTCCTCCCGTTAAGCCGTTCCTCCTTCCGAGTTCCGACCGATTCGATACGCTTCTCTCTACTCGTTCCCTATAACCGAATCCAAAACCTGGGCCCCTTCGACAAGAAGTCCCTCGAGCTTCTCCTCTCCCTCTCTCTTTCTCCTTTTTCCTTCTCCTTCTCCTTCTCCTTCTCCTTCTCTTTCTCCTAGAGCGGAAAGGCCTCATTTCACTTATTTCTCTCTGATCCAAAACCGAACTCGGGCGATAGACTTCAAAGTAGGTAGGGTTTGGCAAAAATGGCGGTAATAAGCGTTGCTACAAGGTACAAAATTACAGTCAAAGACGCGGGCATCCCGGGAGTCCTCAAAATGGTCCGCTGTCATTTCCTCTCAATCTATTTATCCATCTAAATCGACTATTTAAATTGGAAACAATTTTGGTTTTGTGGTATCTAAATATCGGGAAACTCCCCTTAGTGTTAGAGAGTTGAAGAAGGGATGGACAATTATTTTTCTGATAAAACTATGAAAAATGCAACTCAATACATTGAGCTTATCATATCAGTACATAAAATATTATAACCTGTGCTTATCATGCAAATTTCAGAACGAGGAGAGGTTTGTCTTTCAGCCGAATGATCCAAGATCATTAATGAAACTGAATATTGAATTTCGAAATATTAAAGGTATGAATGTTCTTCTTTGAATTTATCAAGTATCTAGTGCGATACATTTACGATACACCCAAGAAACTAACATTGCTTTTTCATCACGTGGCATTCTGATCCGGTGTTAGTTTGGTACCGGTTGAGTATCAGTTGAATTTTATCAACCTTTTCTTGTCACTTGTACTTTTTTTTTTATATTGTTTGTTTATACTTTTAGATCAAAGCTTAAATGAGGTTTATATTTAATGCTGCATTCAGAAAACATGTCTTTGTAGTAATTCGGCTAGCTTTTTCGTGAACACAAAAACTTATATTTGATTTTATGGTTATTATGTATTATCAATTAGGCCACAAGTTCAGCAAAGATGGATCAAAACAAGCATTGCTAAATCTCACACAAGACTCTGAGAAGGTGAAAATTATTCGTCATTACTATTGATCAATCTGTTAGATATGATTTTGTTTTCCAGAATTGACATTGCTAGATACTGCTATTGTACCTTTTTGGTCCAGCATACCTTTTTCTCGAAGAGGATACCTTATTTGATTTGTTTTGAATTCTGGCAACCTTTTCATATTTTCTATGTCAGTGTTCTTCACAGTATATACAAAAATAGCACTGCCGGTCCACAAGTTCATTTTTTTTTTTTTTTGGCTTGTTTGGGGTTCATTGCTCCATTCGAGGTTAATTGAGGCTTAATTGGGCCTTTTAGCAAGGAGTGGCATGAATTGTGGGAGGTATGGTAATAATTTTCTTATTAATACTTTGATTTAATTACATTTATGTTTGTAATTCTTACAGGGAACAGGCTATATATTCGAGTTTGATAATTTCACCGATAGAAATTCCTGTCGTGATTTTGTAGGTACTAATATCTAAATTTTCATCATTCTCATTATTTAGCTGACAACATTTTTTTATAATAAGGTAGCCAACTAACATAACAAAGGAAGACTTAAGTTAACAGAATTAAAAAATTAATTGTTTATTGGATCAAAAAAGGGCCTGGACTTTTGGTACATTCAGTCATAAGAATATACAATGAAATGGTCTGGATGCTTTGAAGATTTTTACTTCGGCCACTAAACTCATTTCCTTATGATTAGTTCTGCATTGAAAAATTAACAGGGAGAGTTTTAGGCAAACTTCAATCTGTGCCAGCTAGGCCAAATGACCAATCAGTGCCAGAAAAACCGGCTGGTCCCTCATTTGCTGAACAACTCAGCACTACTGAGATGGAGCGTAGGATAAAACTTTTAAGAGAGGATAGGTAACATTCAGTACTATAACCTACTGGCATTGTATTAATAAAATAGCTTTTTTTTAAACAGATGTGAATTGTACTATTTGTGCCCCTGCGGAACAATAAATATTAAACATGCTTTACTAAAGACATAAAAAATAATCAGCACTGTACCTTATACTGTTTTATGATTTGTCAAAAGATACTCACATATTGCCCTCCTCCTGTCCAATTCAGTTTATCTCTGCAAAAGTGAGGGGCAAATATGATCTATTGGGGCATATTTTGAGAAAAGAGGGATAGGGTGATGGAGGTGATATTTTCATGTTCTAGGAGTGTATAAGATGTTTCTTGTTTCGCAGGCATACACGATAATATGATGCTTTGTAGGAACAAACATATAATTGTTTATTCAAGGGTAAGAGAAGGGCACTTAGGCACTATTACAGATATCATCAGCATATAACTGTAAAATCTATCACTCATGAGCTGAACTTGTACATCTGATTGATTAACACATCTGATTATCGCATATTACTCAGTGAGTTGCAGAGACTTCATAAGCAATTTGTCTTAAGTGGGGTCTTGACTGAGTCAGAGTTTTGGGCAACTAGGAAGGTAATATGTTTCTTGTTTAAAGGATGTGCCTTTTTTTTATCAGTTTTACAATCACTCAAACATGCGATCTGTAAATATTGGAAGTTAAATTTCGGAATATTGAAAGCCAGTTCTGTCGTCTTGTGCATATTATGAAAGGTGCTTTAAGATATATGGCATTTTTTCATTTTGGTTTTGTTTGTAACCAAATACATTTGCTGTTTCTTATTGTTTGTAGGCCTTACTCGGTGAAGACGGAAACCACACGACAAAACAACGGCCTGGGTTCAAGAGTGCCATGTTGGCAGATGTCAGACCTTCTGCTGATGGGCGGGTATTATTTTGTGTATTCTATCACTTTGCAATTTTGGTCCTAGCTCTTTCATAGAACAAAACTATAGTAGTTATTGTTGTTTTGTCATCAAGTTTAAGTTTAATATTGCTATTTGTGCAGACGAACAAGGTCACATTCAGCCTTACACCAGAGATTATGCACCAGGTTTTTGCTATTGTTTATTCATGTGACATATATCTTTAACAAATTTGTATTCTCCTGATAACTTCCTTATCTTGTGTATGACCTAATAATTCTGGTTTGCATTTAGACAAATATCTTATAACCTGGCATAAAAGGTAGAGGTGGGGGGCGGGGGTTGGAATTTTGGGAAAAGAGATACTCTAGGATTTCAACATTTCATTAGGTTATCAATGATACCTATGTATGGTGGGGAGTCCATGAAAATTTCCACTTCAGACTTATGGGCTTCTAGGTGATTTTTGATGTTCTGCTGGGTATATATTGAAATTGATCTTTTGTTGAGCATATGAGTGATATGTCTACTGCTATTCATTGTAGATTTTTGCTGAGAAGCCTGCTGTACACAGAGCATTTCTCAATCTCGTGCCATCGAAGGTACAAATCACACGCAAGCTGTGCCAATTTTTATTAAATACTGTTCCTAGATTTCCATGTACTATTTTGACTATGCAACCGGTTTTTTAGATGGCAGAAAAGGATTTCTGGACAAAATATTGCAGAGCAGAGTACCTGAATAGGACGAAAAATGCAGTTGTTGCAGCGGCTGAGGCGGCGGAGGATGAAGAATTAGCAGTTTTCTTGAAGCATGATGATATACTAGCCAATGAGGCACGTCGAAAGGTACCAACAAGCAAATTTTCTTTCTTCTTGTGTTTTGCTGTTATGCTTTGGTGTCTATTAGCTTAAGGTGCTATGTTTTAGACCTCTTCTGTTCGTTGATATTTACTGTTACTATGTTTTTCCGAAATACTAATTTAAATAAATTAGTAGTACATGTCCTTACAAGGTACCACCCAATTGATTAGTGGCATTAAGAATTGCAATATGGCTCATGCTCAATTTTCTCTGAGCTAGCCCCAATCGTGCAACCTTATTCAATTTGCATGAGTCGACACTCATTCTGCAATTTTACTTCTATTAAAGCTACTTTAGACTCAGTTCCACCCGAGTTTGTTTTATTATGCATTTTCTATTACTTCTTTTTTTAGGAAACAATTTTACCTATTAGAGCCTATGTTACCATTTATTGGTAACATCTTCTTTCTTTCTTTTTTTTTATAATTTTTGTATGAGGCAGCAGTTTCACTCAATGTTGTCACTTTTTACCATTAATTCTGCATATAAACATAACCATCCATCATAATTAAAAAAAATAGTATTTGCCAGTTTTTGCAGACTGCTCGACGTTTACTGTACTGGATAAAAACACTTGCATTTCTAGTGTTTGACACTAAGAACGGCGTTTTTTTTGTTATGTATTATTATTTTTTTGTTTTTGCAACTGATGCCCAACTGTAAAATAGAAGTTAATTAAATGAAAATACTGACGTTATCCTTGATTTTTCCATGTTGATCTTACGAGAACCTTTTCTCAACCATTACATACGAACTTAGGGACCCAACAGATAAATCCTCCTGTATTTAATCTAGCTTCAACATTAACGAGACATTTCTTTATGTCAAATTAGATGTCAGGTGCAGTTGTAAATACCTCACAGAAGTTGGGTGCCAAGCGCTAGTATAAAAACTCTTGGTTGTTTTATGAGATATTACAAATTTTTGGGTGTCATTTGCAAAGAAAAGTTGTATATGCTCAACCAAAGTAGTACCAGAAGTCGCTAATGCAATATTGGCGCGACTCTATTGAATCATTCGCTCCTCTTTTTATATATTTGTCTGGCGTGACTCTATTGAATCATTCGCTCCCTTTTTATATATTTGTCTGTGCAGATCAGGCGGGTTGACCCGACTTTAGATATGGAAGCTGATGAAGGAGACGACTATATCCATCTACCGGTCTGTTTCCTATTCTTTTCATTTTTCATGTTTACCCATGAACAAACCACAAATTTAAATACACCCACAGAAAAATGTGAAATATCATGGATACCTTTGGAAACAACAAAATATTAAAGGTACTGTTGCGCTAATACTGTATCTAGTTTGTTAATTTGTTTTTGAATGTACTCCAGAATCTTCCCTTTAAAGCCCTTGACCCTCCCAGAAAAAGAAAATAATGCCAGCATTAATTAGTTGCATACCTGTTGGATAAATCTTTCAATATAAATGCCAGTATCTATATCTTTCTTTGCTGGGTTTCATTTTACTTGCCTTCTTTTGTGCTTATTTGATGTTTATATGGCTGGATCAATGCCTTATTATATGGAGGAAATAATTGTCGGTTTTTTACTAGTGTGGGTGTGTGTATTAATCAGCATGTATCAATTTAGGATCATGGGATTTTGCGAGATGGGCAGAAGGACACACCTGAGACAGAGACTGAGGTGAGTAGGAGAACTCTCTCTCAAGACCTGAATCGGCATGCGGCTGTTGTTCTTGAGGGAAGAACATTAGGTAAGAAATTATTTCATCTCAGGTTAAGTGCAGTGATGATTTTACGAGAGACATTGCTTTAGGTAATTATTTGTTTAGAGAACCTTTGTATGTTTTTCTGTTGCAGATGTGGAGTTAAGTGATACAAGGACTGTGGCCGAAGCACTTGCAAGGTCCAAAAAAGGTCAGAGAGGATTTATTACTAGTTTCTTTTTTTGTTTACTAACTTTATTGAGATGAGTGCTTGGAGTGAGCTAAATATATGATTAAACTTCAGAACACTATTTGAGCTGAGAAAATTACTTAAACAAAGATACATGGTATCATATCATGGATCCAAGTGCATATTATCTGTATGTTTGATAATGATATCTCATTGTCCTGTTTTTTATTCTAGAATTATCATCTAATGAAAAATCGGAAGAGAATGTGAACCTTGAGAGGCAAGAGAGGGTTGCACGCATGACTGAGTTGGAGGACCTTCAGGGCTCACGCGAGCCCCCATATGCGTCACTTTGCATTAAGGTACAATTTGTTTGCATCAGTTATGATCAACTCTACTGTAAATCCATACAGTATGAAAATATCATGTTTACTTCTAAAAATTAAAGCGCCATAAATACTGTGGAGACCCTGCAAAAAGTAAAAAATTTCAGTAGTAATCCTACGAATTGGCATGACAAGTACACTATCTACCTCTCTATACTAAAATATACTTTAGAAGATGCCTAAACCCCTACATGTTATTTATCTGTATGAGGTAAACTCTACTGTTCATACTCCTTTCTTTTGAATGGTAGGATATTTCTAGTATTATGCCATTTGCTTCTCATATTAGTATCTTTACCAAAAGAAAAAAAAAGGGAGGAGCCAATAAGAGAATAAGAGACCGACGTGCTTTTGCTTATGTCAGGATCCAAGAGAGTACTTTGACTCGCAGCAAGCCAATGCTTTAAGGGCTTTAGGTGGTACCGAGTTTGGTACAAATATCCTTGATTCCAGTTTAAGTAAAGAAGAGGCATATCGCTATTTGAAGGAACAGATATCTGAGGTGAAATCTCGAGGGTTAAAAAATCCAGTAATTCGACCTGACACTGCTCTTAAGGTACGCTGATATATAATCAAGGTCAATATATATGGTTATTTTCTGGGATCATTTTACAATTTGAACCTACAATTATTGAGCCATTAGACTAATTTGAAGAGAAACATATTATGTATTGGCAATTTTGGCCCTGCCTACACTTAATCCAATGGGTTTTATATAGCACTTGATTGTATATAGACCTGTTATGAAGTGATCTGATCAAGTTGATACGAGTACTTTAGGGTAAATTTGCTGGGTTTTGTTCAACTATGGGTTTAAACATATTTTGCTGTCTTGCAAAGGTTTTATTTGCTAATATTGTAAGACTGCTGGGTTTTATTTTACAATTTACTTTTTTTAATACCTGGTGATTCGACTTTCTATCCACACTCGATAGGCTACCATAAAAATTGAATGAGAAGGAAAACCTAACTGTACGCCCTTACCTGACTGGTATGAGCTAGGTTTTCAGTGGGTTGAGCCAACACCTCTCTAGCACAAGGTTTCAGCTGGGAAAGAACCCTCAGGAAAGCGCACTTGATAGAATACCTCACCGGACCAAAGATGAGCTTATGCAGGTAAGTATACTTAATTTCACTGTAATTCAGATTTGGTAGCCCAAAATTGCCTAAAGGAGGGTTATGGGAATCCACTCACAGATGAAAATTGCATAGGATGCAAAGGTATGCAAAATCAAAGAAAAAGGCTGTAATCAAAAGTCTATTATAGTAGAAGTTTACTGTAGAGGATAGGGAATTGTGATATACAAAGTCAAAACAGGTATACGAGGCAAATAAAAAAAAAACAATCATCTCAGAATATTCATAGATTAGAGGCATAGCCCTTGAAATATTAAGAGAGATTGCAAACAACTGCAAATGGAAAATGGCAAAACCAATGCAAAGCTTATTAATTAAATAGGCACACTGCATCAAAGAATTAGGAACATATATTTAAAATGGTTTCTGGGTCATTAGTATTTAAAGCAAAAAAGGTGGTTTTGTGATGGACAATTGGTAATGTTTGTCTGGCCGAAAACTTTCCAAACGTGGAAAACTAATTCAGCATGAGTATAAATTGGGGCCTTATCTTATTGATTTGTGGAAATCAGTATAATGAAGGTTGCTAATTAAAATTAGAAAGATGTAAAAGATTGCCAAGCTATGAGTTGTTTCAAAGGGTACCAGATCATAAAATAGTGTATTATATTAGAAAAAAATATATATTTCATGAAACAAGGTAATGTATATCAATAAAGGTACAATGTAAAATAGTATTGATATATACACCTCAAAAAGACTAACCTTGGTAAGAGGATTGTAATTAAAGGATTGTTGTTTGTTTCAGCATTGGACATCAATTCAAGAGCTACTAAGGCATTTTTGGTCTTCCTATCCCATCACTACTGCTGGCCTCTATAATAAGGTCCACTTTATTTTCTTGGCCCATTTTTCAATAAATTTGTCTACTCAACAAAAATGGTTTATAAATATTGCAATCTCTACAGTTTTTGTGCCCACCATGATTGTTGACTGAACGGCAGTCCCATCAATTCGAACCACTTAACATAAGCTCTGACTATAATGTTCATATAGTTGAAATGTGAGGGACCATAATGGGGACTTGCAAATTTGACCAAGATGAGAATTGTCATACTTTAGTATAAATTTGCTACTCACAAAATGACACGTATCTATGTGCCTTCAGGTCCAAAGGGTGAAGGATGCTATGGCGCAAATTTATCAGAAGTTGCAGGTATGTTACCTTCTCATGTCAAAAGCACATGTCTAGTTAAAGAGAAGAGGTCTACCTCCATAAAATGGGGCACATGTCCATGGCCAAGCAAGAACTGTGTTTCATATAGGAAGATGTACAGAACTTGGTGATAACAATATCACTACTCACTAGTATCCCTAAACAAATTTGAAAATGATCAAACTCACCTATATTCCTAAACAAATTTGAAAAACATCACCCCCTCTTTCTGCATTTACTACTTGCCTCAAAAGGTACCCAACTACCCCTCATTCCTCCCTGTTTGTCTCCAAAAAAGTGGTAATTTGAGCAACTTTAAAGGAACTAGGAGGGATTATTTTGATATCTTGCACATTTTGGAATGGTACATGAGATGGTTCTTGTTTTGCAGATGGTATATTGCCGTACTGGATCACGTTTGTTTTCCCTTTTTAATAAATGTAATGTTGCTTTCTTACATTGTTGAATACATTTAATTTTTCAGGAGATAAAGGAATCTGCCAAGTCAGATTTCAGGCATCAGGTTTCTCTTCTTGTGCAGCCCATGCTCCAGGTAACTGATAATGCATGCATGCACCCACACAGCACAGTTTGGTCACGATGCCATGCATAATATAGACCTCTGGTACCTATGAGTCTATATTTCACTTTTCAATTTCTTTAAAGCTGATCTGAGCTGCAAGACAGTTTTTATGTTTCTTAGTTTTTCTTTACTATTGTATGGTTTTATTGGTTAAATTAAAAAAAATGATGGCATTGAACAGTCTAGAATGGTTTTTTTATAGATTAATGGTGAAATGACCCTCAAATCATTTCAAAAGTTTTAACATAAATAATGTAGGTCACGATAATCACATTAGCTAGATTGTTCGTTGTTCACATATATATACTATCTTTGCATTTCTGGCTTGATATTGAATACCCTCATTTTTTTCCTTTGTTCGATAACATGGTAAAAATATTCTGGAAACTATGACACTGGTTTCCTACATGATTCCAATACAGAGATGACATTAAGCAGCTCGAATCAGCTGTTTGGACATTGTAAAGTGGAATACTTTTGTAGCACACAAAACTCTTTACTATGCATAGCATTATAGCCAAACTAATATATATGTGTCCCCGCATATTTGAGATTTCTGTTTGAAATTATTCCCCTGATGACTTCCAACTCTGTTTATCTAATCTACACGGTTTCTATGAAATTGGTTTTAGGACATGACCTATTATTACACTAAAGTCTCAGGAGCCTGTTGTATTTTATCATGGTTTCTTTTGCATAAATTTGTTCCTTTTCCTTTAGCACTATTTATTTTAATTATTTTAATTAAGGGCATAGATAAGGAACTGAAGTATTTCTACCTCTGTGCCTTCATAACCCAACGTACTAATATGTGTTTTGTGTTTGTATTCTAAATGAAATTGGTAGGCCTTGGATGCTGCCTTTGCACATTATGATCTAGAACATCAGAAAAGGACAACAAAGAGTGGAGCAAAACCAAATGGTTTTGTTAAATAGAACATCAGAAAAGGACAGCAAAGAGTGGTGCAAAACCAAATGGTTTTGTTAAAAGAAAACTGGCAATTTTGTTTTTTGGCTTCTGCCATTTCTCTGATTAAAATAAATTTTGATGTATAATGCTGTATAGAATTCTCTACAAATTTTGTTTGCTAGAACCAGATTGGAAGGGTTTGTATTCATTCCCTTTTTACTGCTCTGGCCGGGAATATATGCCTTTCCATTTGATAAGCTATTGTGAGGGGGGAGAATTATCTCCAGAGAATATTTTAGTCAAGAGATAAAATGGATGCCATTGTATTGCCTTTTTATTATAGAAATATCCCATGAATTAATCTCTTTTGAGAAGTTTTTCTGTTGAATTGCTAATCAAAATTTTAGGTTACTTGCCGGTACACTTCAAAAGAGTACTTCAGTAAATTCTCGTGTAAAACACAGCTGTAGTTATCAGACACGCTTGGTAACTATTTGTAAAGTTTTACATGAGAATGGAAACCGTTTTTTTATATATCCTCAAATAAATAAATAAATTCTAGAAATGACCTCGATTTTTTTTTAATTGCCACAACCGTCAGAATTTTTGGCGGTCCACTTATTGTACAAAATTTGGCTGTTCTAATTTTTTTTTTTTTTGAAACTTGATGAGTTAAAATTGTTCATCAATTTTTTTAATGATTAATATCAACCTCATAATATAAAACTGTAACTAAATGATAGAACAAAACAGAAACAATGTATTAGTTAGCTTAAAAAAAGGAAGCTGATATGAGTACTCACACCTTAACTGTTTGTGGGGACTAACAACCGTTCCAGCGCTATAATTTTTTTTAACAAATATTAATATTCCCATTATGTAGTATGTAGACAAAAGAACACAAGTATTTATATCTATGAACAGAAGAACTATGTCTATGATAAATGAATTGTCCTTCAAG
Source organism: Carex parvula (assembly GCA_025461045.1). Taxonomy (NCBI): domain Eukaryota; kingdom Viridiplantae; phylum Streptophyta; class Magnoliopsida; order Poales; family Cyperaceae; genus Carex; species Carex parvula. The sequence goes on from JAJGRW010001328.1 coordinate 245,942, forward strand.
AATCGTATCCACACCATTTCTTGTTATTCCTCGTGTCGTCCCCGCATTACTGCATGGGGACACTAAAAACTGTCAACTAAAAAATATTGACTAAAAATGTTAACAAAAAAAATATTGACTTAGCTTATATGTTGATAATGTTGACTTTGTTGTCAACTTATAAGCATTTATACCTATATGTTGTTATATGTATAGACGTTTAATAGAGTGTTTATATCTATGTTGTATACTTAAGCAATTAATTCATTATCGCACTAATTCATAAAAAAATGTTGTGCATGCGGTATCTATACTTATCAAATGAAGTGTTTATATCTATAGTATGTTGTATGCATAATAATTTTAGAAAGTATTTTTTATACCTATACAGTTATCACAAACAACATTATCATTTGTCACACAAATTCAATTCCAACCCCAAATTCAGACCAATCCCAAATTCAGTTCCAACCCCAAATTTCTCCCGTTCCAAATACTAAAATTACAAAAGAAATATATAGAAAATAATAAATTTCAATTCCAAATCCAAAACAATATTACCAGTTACCAACATATCACTTGCCAAACAACAACAATTAACACATAAAATATCTGTTCTACACTTACCAAACAACAACAGTTATCACTTGTCAAAAAAAATCACACCAACAATAAATTTAGTCCAAATTAAGACAATTTATAAAAAACATAATAGTTTCACACAACATTAAAACAACTAATTCAGACAGTTCATATCATGCCCCCCATTTGTAATCATTCTTATCATGAATAAGAAGATTATATGCTAAGCTTATACGCTCCTTCCTAATAAGATCCTACAATACAAAAAATAACATTAGTTAAGAAAATAAATGAAACTTCAAAAGAGGTATTAACACAGCTATAAGGAAGTATTTATGCTGTCAAAACAAACATGTATAATTAGACATCACAAACAGATAAATTCCCCTACTTATAATACAATAAAACAATAATATAAGTACTATCAAGTATTTATATTAGATCTATCAACTATTTCTATATCACACAAACAAATTCATACAAAAATCATACGAAATAAACTTGTACATTCAATCAAGTATTTCTACTAGTTTTGTCAGATATTAATATAAGATCTATCAAGTATTTCTTAATAAATCGATGAAATTAACACAAAATAGACAATTACATCATCTTCACAAATCAAATTACCATAAACATCTCACACTTTCATATAAATCCAGCAAATCTGAACATCGGTTGTGTATATGAACTACAAAAGAGACGATCTATCATTATTGATTCGCCAGAACAAAAACAAACTCGAAATCAATAAAAAAGAAAATATTAACCTCGCTGATCACCCGTAAGAATCACTGATCTACCACAGAGAATTGAGAAGAGAGCACTGTAGCAAAGAGATGATAGATCAACTCAAAATCTACTGGAAATCGCCTCACAATCGCCTCCAACTTCGAAAAAGGAAAAAAAATGGAGAGAAGAAGTTTTGAATTTCAAAATAGAAAGTCCGATACCAGTGTTAGTTAGGTCGGTAGTTAGTGGGGACCACCGCGTATAGTTATGGCAGTTAATCGCGATGCGATATCGTGCGGTTACTCAAATGCGGGGATAGAAATAATTATTCTAAAAAAAATGAGGAGCATCATTTTCTCATTTCTAAAGCACCTGTAGGTTGTACATATATTTCTCTGAGACAACTCTCGTAAACGGGAGAAGCTAGGGCGAGGGATAAGACAAGAGAGACGGTATCTTCACCGAGAAGGCAATCTCTGAGGAACAAACTTCAAACAGGCGTATCTTGGCACTCAATTGTCTAATTTCAGTATATGATCACTTTTTAGAAAGCTTGCAAGGAGATCTACCAAATTTTGAACCACCTATCGTTCATCACCATTCTGACGCAATCAGAATTGCCAAAAAAAAAAAAAAACAAAGATAAGAGCATCAAAACTTGAGTTGAAATTTCTAATTAAGTCTTTCTAATTTTCAATTTTGTACCTTTACCAAGTTATCTATTTTGTACTACTTTTTTTTAGATATTGTTCATAAAATTGTATAAAGTCTCAGATCTAGGTTTTTTTAGTTAGAATGTTATTCATGTAACTAATAATATGTGATACTTTTTCTTAGACATTATTCATTTAAATATATGAAGTCTCATATCTACTTTTTAGTTATATTTTCATTTTTTTTGTTCAAATATTTTCATTTTGAAATTTAGTTTAGCGTTTTGGTATTTAGATCTAGGGTATGTTATTAAAAAAAAAATCGCTGAGATTTAGTTTAATGTTTTATCAAAAATTTAGTTTGATGTTTTCATGTTGAGAATTAAATAATAATAAAAAAAATAACTGCCAGGAATTCTAGCAGTTGAGGCAGTTTAAAAGAAAATCGAAAACATTTTTGTAATTTTTTTATTTAATGGAGGATATTAAAAATCGGTAATGGAAGGCAATGCCAAGTGTGATGATGATTTCATTTCCTTACAAATGGACAGAATCTGATTGTTTTCATTTGGTATCTATAGAAAATGACTTCGAAATCACCATCATCATCTTATGTTTTTGTATTTTTTTTTCATGTTAATGTTTACAAAACCATGAGAATTTGTTATTGTGTTTCATGATGGGTCATGTTTTACTTCAAACTCAAATCTTTGTTTTTAAAGTCTAAAAATTCAATTCAAACTAGTCAACATAATCTCCATTTCAAAATGTGCTTGGAGATCAAATTTTATATTTTTTAGAAACTTTTTTATTATCTTTTTGGATAGGTAGAAATTTCTTAGATTCAGAATATTCTAAAACCATAAAGAACAATGATTCTAAAAAATAGTAAAATTTGATCTCCTAAAATATTTTAATATGGGATTATATTTAACTGTTTGAACTTTACCTACCTAAAAAGATAGTAAATTTTTTTTAGAAAATTGTAAAATTTGATCTCCAAACATATTTTAATATAGAATCATGTTTAACTATTTGAACTTCGAAAGTGAATGTACAAGCATGAAATAAAACACAACCCTTACTTTAGGATGTGCTCCACAAAGAAAGTGTCCAATGAAAAAAGAAGGAAAGTGAATCAAATTCACCTCATCTACATCTCAAATTAAAGGTGAACGAAACAACCAAATTTCCATACACAATTCATCCTCTCTTCCCTCCGCTCCCTCCCAATTTTTTTTTGTTCTAGAGCAGTAAACGTCACCGCTCACAGTCAAGGACCTATTTCCTTTCCCTCCCTTCCCCTTCCCTACGTCCCCATCTGGAGCTGAGCCTTAGGAAGCACAAGTGAGAGGGATGACTATAGACTCGTTGCATTTTTACACTGGAACATGTAACTCGAGAGCAAAAGGTTTGTGCAAGTATCAAAAGATTTAAAATTGTCTGTACAAATTACAACTAATATTCACAATTGAGTGAACTTACAAAACAAAATAGCCATTAACATAATCTAATATAGAACAGAACAGCAACAGCAATAAAAAAAATTAAGACAGCAATCAAAGAGACCTCAGGTTGGCAATTCTCTAATATAAAACAGGAAAAAATTTGATCCCGCCCTTCCACAACAACATAGTATACATCAGAATGCAGCAATTATCATTTTTTATATGTAAATGCACAATGCAAAGAAATTAATTCAACAATCTGTAGTGACATTTAAAAGAACACAAACAATGACCACAAAGTGTTAAAACTGATTATGTACAAGACAGTTTTCAGATGGCAGCATTTCGCATGCACCCCTCCAAAACCTGAAATATAATGAGTACCCCCGTAAAGCACCTGAAACATGACAGATTCCCTTGCTAGCACTAGTAAGGAAGCATATGATATTTTACTAGTTTATACTGGTATCTGTGATATTTTGGTCTACTTGTAGAGTTACTGATCATATCTCACATATTGCAGGATCATACATTAAGAGTTCAAGGTTTTACACGTGTAGAAATAAAATTCGACCTTTTTCTATTGCCTGCTTCAAGCTTCCTGTATTTAAATTCTGCAAAAACCATACTCACCTGCAGTGACCCAAAAGTAGAAGGTCTTACTTTCAGTTTCTTAAGATAGCTGATCAGGATAGTAAAAAATATAAATAATTCTTCAATTATTTGCCTATTGTAAGGATCTTTTTATACCAGGCTAACCATATGACCACAATTACATTTTTTATCTGTGACTTGTGCCAGTATAAGGATACTTTCACTCAGTCAGTCCACTGATCCTACACCAGGGAAAGATATTACTTTTACCTGAGTAATAGACACTTTTTTTTTTTTTTTTGTAGCAGGTAATCACCAGGAAGAGACAAATTTGTTTTTGTTTGGTTGATATTTGATACCAGATCACAGATAAAAAATTTATGGCACTTTTTGGGTCTTTTCTAATATTAATGTGATAATGACCACACAAAGAGAAGGGATGAAACAAAAGATTAAACATCTAAAGTCTAAACAAGTCAAAGGGAGTAACAAGTCCATTGTATCCTAGAGATATGTATATTAGAAAGGTGTACAAGTTCAATAAAGATATACTGAAATTAAAACGTTACTTGATCGACTCCGGTGGGGCCGACAGGCCAGCATCAGAGGCTGACTTAGTGTCAGCTTGCAGTTGCTTGAACTGAACCAAAATCATTGTCATGTTGTCACATCCTTCTCCCATTGTAGTTGGTGCCAGACACCTATCTAGTACTTTTGCACACACTGCTGATAAACTACTCTCCTACATTTCAAAATTGAAAAGACTGTAAAACAATGCACATCAGAAAATGTTATAAGGTGCCGTGATTCTTAGCCACATTATATAGTATTTTTCACAGCACATCATATTTGAAATTGCCCCTCATACATCCCCTGAGATATCTCAAACTTTGAGTTGATTTGTGAAAAATCCGGACCATTCAAATCCTTTCTGCAGAATCTCAAAGCACAATAATGCTGGCTCAGTGCTTTCCGCCGAAAAAAATTGGCCCGGCTTTAGATTAACTGAAAAAGTGAGATATCTCAGAGCCTCCTCAACCTATGCATCAAAAGAAGCTAACTAAATCTGGAATCTGAACTCCAGATAACATTTCATTAGTTGGGAGCAAACACTTATAATCCTGTTGAGCGATTTTTAAAAATTTGCAACAGGGCAATAATTAGCAGACTTTAGATTGGTTATTCTTTTATCATTAATTTATAATTTAACGTTGAATCTCATGAAAGAGAAACCTCAGGATCTGCACCTGTGCAGACCACTGTAAGGTACCAGAACCAATCATGACAGTTTTGCATTTAGTCCCACGCTGGCCTAATTAAGCTTCAATGACCATTATGAATGCAGTTAATTGTGGTTTTCCATTCTGCAAATGAGGCTAGAATTAAGATTATGCTCCAATTAGGACTTCATTGCCATTTCACTTATTAAGCTACTGATTTATCATTTACCCAAAAAATGCCACTGATATGCTACTTGAAGCAGACATGTAACTCTCAATATCAAGTCCAAATTACATTGAAATTCACTAACATGACAGAAAATAGTAATGATTTCTTATTAAGAAAAGGGGGAAAATTACTAACTTTGTTAATATGCTCATGTACAAAATCTACAACTTGTTGGCTTGTCATGCAATCCCTGTGTATCATCAGAATAGTAATTTCAACACCAAATTGAACACCATATATCAGCTTCATGTGGTATGAAAAAATGCTACGGTAGCCACACAGTAGTCCCTCTTTATTGTTGAAAGGGGGGAAGGGGGAAATTCTTTTTTTTGTGTTCTTTTATGAGTTTGTGTCTTGGTCATGGGGGAGGAATATTACTACTTCTTAGGCAAATTTTTTAAGGTGCAGTGATTATTCTAAAACTTGTCATAATTAAGTGGAGAACACTGGATAAATGAAATGACCCATACCAAATACCATCACATGCTAAAACAATGAAATCGTCGTCATCACAAAGTTCTACCTGTTGAAATCCCCAAATATATGTCAGCTTTCGTAAACAAAGTTTATATAAGCTCTAGCATAATAAAGAATCTGATATGTTTAATCTGTTGCACCTACAATGTTGACATCAGGATTGGCAGTCACAATTTGTTTCTCAGGAGGTAACGACTTGTTTTTCTTTAATTCCGTGTCTCCTATGAAACACGAAACATGTTATACTTTGATACTGTACCAAGTAAGTACTATTCAAGTATGCATAAAATGGATGCTTCACCAATCACCGAAAATATACTCTACTAATAACTACCATTAGCATCAGCATAAATAGCAAAAATGCTCTAGCAAATCAGTACTGTAAAAAAAAAAGGAATCAATTAAAAATATATAAATATATAAATATAAAAGTATAAAACCTATAGCTCTAGAAAGGTTGAGACTTCCATTAACCCTGCCAGAATGTATGAAACCTCCAGCTTTTAGTATTCTTTCTCTCTCTGCCTCCAGCTCTGGCTTATGGTCTCTCGATAGATTGTATGCCTATCATTATGCATAATAGAAATAAGGAACACTATATTGAAAATGATGTCTGAGATTAATCCAAAAGTTGAACCATGTTTATTGTAAGACAGATGATTTCAATGTAAAAAATTGGCGGTACTTGATCATCCATATCACATTACAAAGAAAAGGATTAATATAAGAACATCTCCAATGGCTATGTTTGATAGAAGGATACAAGTGGGGAAAAGGGAATAACTCCTATTTTTTGTGAGAGTGGTCATAAAAGTTCTCCATTCATCCTCAATTTTTATACTCCTACAGAGCATAAACATGGGAATGCTGGCGTTCAAAATATTTTTCCTTCTGGTATAGCCATACATATAAAGCTTTATCAGTCATTAAAGGGTTAGAAGAGCTTAAATAAAATAAATTAGGGTGATTTACTCGTTCTTATTTCTTATCCTTAGTCCAAAAACTGTGTTAGTTGCACATATGCAAAACTTAGTCTTTGATTTATGGAAAGGAAAAAATAACAGCTAGTCATCTATGAACTGAGAACCTCCAGAATAAAACAAAAGAGAAACATCACATCCATATAAAGGTCCAGTAACCAGTTATTTAGATACTTGTCTTGCCTATAGCGATTTTAAACTGCTTTTATATCAGAATACCATCCATCACAAAAATTAACTATTCAAACCAAAACTTATTTAGCCATATTAGGGAGCTTATTTAGCACTATTTGATTATCCTTCAAGGATTAAACTCTGTGACTTACTTTGGATAAGAAGAATATATATCTTTCAAAATTCATTTTCAAGCCCATCCAAAAAAGATTTTAATTCATTCTAGTGTTATAAAAAACTGATCCTCTAATAACAGCCATTATACGTCCAGGACCAAATTAGTAAATTAAAGTTGATGTATAGAGAAGTCAGGTTACAGGGTTTTTACCGAGTCTGCTTTCTTTGCCTATTATGTTCATTTTGATGGCCTAGGTTTATGCAACACATTGAATTAAGATGCAAGAAGATGCCAACTCTGAAACCTGACTTCTCTATATGTCAACTGCCCCCTTAACATCCAGTTAGGGGCTTGACTAAAAAGGTTGCAATAACTGCCCCCTCAACATGTAGAAACTACAAAGAAACACTAGTTTGATAAATGATGTACCTGACCCTTCCGAGAGATGACACAACGGGAATCTCCGGCATTTGCAACAACAAGTTGCTTATTTCTTATAATTGCTACACAAGCTGTGCATCCAGACGTGGGCCCCGTGAAATCGGAGTGAGGTCCCTGGATAACAAGTCTTTTGTAGTAAGTCTCATATTAACAAAAGTATCTTAGAATCTCAAGACAAAATAACCAAGTCAATCAATATCTTTTCAGATGAATATTCGTGATTGCACCAAAACCACATGGCACAAAAACTTCAAAGCTAAACTCATCTAAAAAAAAAAAAAATAACAGGTCAATAAAAGTATGTAACATGCAAAAAGGCATATGGTTTTTCAGAAAATGTTAAAACATATAAAAAAGATTCAGATTAGAAAAATGTAGGGGTGCACACGGATCGGATATTATCCGTCCAAATCCGGATCCGTATCCGAAAATTAAATACGGATATCCGATATCCGAATAGTAGATATACCATATTGTTTAATATATATTATGAAAAAATTATGTTATTCACCATTATAATTAGATAAATATTATGAACTTTGGTATTTTATAATATTTATATTTTTTTTTAATAAATAATAGTATTCAAAAACGGATATCCGAACCGTATCCGTATCCGTATCCAAAAAACAAAAGAGGATACAGATATGGTTTTACCGCTATCCGATCCATTTGCACCCCTAGAAAGAAGGGTATATAAATGATATGTGGAGTAGTATTTTCTTTGTTTTGTTTCTTGGTAGGAAATTACCACACCTCTTCAGAAGTCCAATTATCAACTACATTAGCCGAGTTGGAGCCTCTAGGAGACCAAATCAAGCCTTCAACCATCCCCGCAAATTTATTTATGTTGTCGCCTAAGGCGGCAAGCTCTCTCCAGCCTCTCTGGCCTTGCATCATTTCATCCATTCTAAAAAAGGGACAGTTACCATTCATGCCATTTTTTATAAAGAGATGCGATAAAGGTCTTCATGCATGTACACCATTTTCAAAGCCTTATAAACTTCAGAAGTTTATGTAAGCAAGATTTCTTCAAAATATATTTTACATCAGGAAATATTTAGCTATTATAATTTTAATATTAAAATTATACTCCATAAGAGCTTCGAACAAGTCAATATCTACCCCTAAAATCCAAGAACTGCCTTTTCTCAAAAAACATCTTGGAATAGCTTCTTCTAATCCAAAAGTTTGTCTAATTTTTTTTTAAAATGCAGCACTGATGAAGCATGGAAACCTTTCTGGATACTATAATGGGGACAAACATAAAGACATGGATAATTCCTTTTTTGTTTTTACTTAACGGTATTTCATTACGAAAAAACACTCGAAAGGTTTTTCTTCTTTTGTAGTACCTGAAGAAGGCTTTGTGCACGGCAGTACCTAAGTCTCCTGCTGCGTAAGCTTCGCTCTTAAGTACTTCAGTATGGAGGTACTTTGCACAAAATTTTGCAACAACTCTCCCTGATATGGCCACACAACAACAAAAGATATTCACATTTGTGTCCATAAGAAATAAAAAGTTAAAAGCAACTCGAGCTGGTCAAACATTAAAAGCATGCACATGTTGTTGAGCATAATAAAAAGTTAAAACAATTGAAAAGGATATTAGACAAACTACCTCCATGGCCATCAAAAACGCCAAAGAATGATGTGCATTCGTCAAGATCAGGCAATGCTGTATGCTGTTCAGTATAAAAAACATAAATCAAGAGCACTTAATGCTATACTTTTATTATGGGGACAATGACACGTGTTCACAAACCTCATGATAACGTAAAGTACTTCCAAAAAGAAAGAAACAAAAATATCATTTACACCTTGAAATTAGAAATATCTCCAATGACCTATAAAGCTATTCCTCAAAATTCGCCTATTTGTTAAGCCAAAGTACCTAAAACCAACTCCATTTGTCTCATTCTAGATGAAATACCACAAAAGAGGATGTCTTGGGTATGTTTTGAAGAATACTGTCAGGTGAAGGGAGGCAGAGTTTATTGTTTTTAAGGACAATTACAGTAATTTCGATAATTTCTGCAGGGCTGCCACTGCTGCTGCTTAATTTTTAAAATAAGAGAAACTAACAGCATCTTCCATAGTGGTACGCCATCCTTGCATTGAAGAAAGGCCATAATTCAGCCGTTCATTCTCTCCATTTTCTGAAAACTTTTCGGTTTTTGGTGTGCTAAGATATACTCCCATCTTCTCTTTAACTGATCAACCTAACACCATTGAAAACACCTTAGAAAAGAAGTAAATAATATAATGAGGATGGATCCACTTATAACATTTGTAAGTTACAACATCTTACAACAATTCAGTTTTGCGATTTTCAAAGTCCAAACAGTCGATCCAAACTGTTCAACATGATATCAATATTAAAATGTGCTTGGAGATCAAATTTTATAATTTTTTGAATTTTTTTACTATTTATTAAGTATTTTACAAAACTGTTGTTTTTTAATGGTCCAGAATTGTCTAAAAACATCAATTTTGTAAAATACTTAATATATAGTAAAAAAATTCAAAAAAATGTAAAATTTGATCTCCAAGCACTTTTTATATAGAGATCATGTTGAACAGTTTGGATCGACTGTTTGGACTTTGAAAATCACGAAACCGAATTGTTGTAAGATGTTGTAACTTACAAATGTTGTAAGTGGATCCCTCCTCTAATATAATAGCAGGAGACCAGAAATAAGTGACAATTGACAACATACCAACAAGTGAGTATAGAGTCAGTGAAGGTGGCTGACAACAAGATGCTCATTCCAAGCAATATCTTACATAAAATATACTGTCCAGAAACAACAGTAATAAAGGTTGAGATAACAATATCTTCACCAGACGAATTTTCAATAACAAAAAAGGTCAAGACCAGCAATATTATAAAACCAATTACAGAGGGAATGCAAATTATAGACCCGTATTTAAGTTCTTCAATAGACTTATTTGAGAACTAAAACCTAATTCAAGGCTACACAATTATGAAGTACCAAACTTCACTTTATGCAGTGAAGACAAAGCACTTTGTCAGTTCAAAATCTTCAAATTTGGGTATTCTTTGTGGAAGCTGTCAAGGCTGACCACAAAATACAGGGCTCCTGATGTATATTAAGAGTGTCACAACAGTTAAGTTAAGAGTATAATCTTCTCATCACAAAAAAAAGCAATAATAAAATTTCAAAGATATATTGGCTTGGCATACTCCGTTGGGTTAAGACCCAAAATTTGGACTGGAGTGGGCATTTGCTACATTTGCTACTCTTATGGGTTAGTTCATATTTAAAATCCCGACCGTTTGTCCTTTTACCAAAGTAAAAATAAAACAAACACTTTGAACGAGGATTGCATCAACTAGGAAACCATTTGAAAATTAGAACCATCAAGCGCAAGGTGCTTACAATAAAAGACCCTAGATGAAGCGATGTAATGTCCAAATTCTATTAAATATGTCTACGAGGCAATTATTGAAGTTATACAAGTACAGCTTCAGTCAAAATGATCTTAAGAGAGAGAATCAATGAAGACCACACGAGCTAATGGAAGGACGGCAAGCAAAACACGCGGTCGAGAAATCAATACAGACACACCTACAATTCTAATTATCTAGATGTAACCAAACTTACGCGCATTTATCAATAAAGGAACAATTAGCCACGAGGAAACGACTAAAAATACCAGCACAGAGGAGAAAATCGCATATTTCAGGCTCGATTTTCAATCACTACTTCGAACTGATACAGTACCTGATAAAGTAACCAATGACAAATTAAATTCAGTACCTGATACAGTAACAGTTCAAAACTTGAAGATGAATACGAGGGAGATCAATCGTCTTCAGACAGAGAATGAGGCGAGATCCAGCGAGCAAAGGGTTAAGAGGGAGAGGCGGAGAGAGTTCAGCACCGAGTGAATCCTGCACTTCGCAACAGTTTGAGCCAAGATGCTGACAAATGGGTCCTCACATACATTCACCTTTCAAAACGAACAAATTTAGCCCTTTTGTCAGACTATGAGACACACAGTTGCCGGATCCGTGGATACAGGGAATCCCTTAGAAAAAGTTGGCCTTTCACGATTCGAAAAGATAAGGATTCCACAATGAGATCCTCTCCCACGCTATGGATTGTCTGCAGAGCTGATCGGATTAATAAATTGGTAACAGTCGTTAGATCCGTTCTTAGAGGTCTAACGGCAGGAAGCGCTTCTGATATTAAAGACGCAGTTTGTTCCACCTGTACCTCTACAATTAACAGGTAAAAATTTAAATCCATCACCTTTTCTCGTCCATGCCGGAAACGAAATAGTTTAAGCGAAAACTCAGAAAACTATCGTGAATTAATTAACCTAAGTTGAATTATTCTGTTTCATCTACGCTTTGCCCAGTAAGTAATTATAAAATCTGAAATTATTTAATTAGCTATAATTAAGAGATTACAAGTTACCATATTACAAAACCGGATCTTTTTTCCAGAGAAATTCGCTCCAGAAGCATACTATCATAATTTTACTACAATTTACATATGTGAAAATTAGTATTTCAAAGTCATAAATATGTATATGATTCTAGAGTTGACGAAATTAATTCTTATGTTTTCATCACGATGGCGACGCAAAATATCATAGCTATCTCTACCAATAATTTCTTCATGTAACTGTTGTCCGTTGAGCAAAATAATTAGTGGCTGATATCTTATCTTATGGTTGGGTTTCTAACTAAACCATTTCCTTTTGAGGAAATATATCATAGCTATCTCTACCAACCATTTCTTCATAAATTTGTTAATCCTGATGTCGTCAGTTCCAACAAAGCCATGCATAAAAATACAAATTCGTCCATTGAATTACGGGATGAAAATCAGCGGCGGGAGGCAGATTTCTTATTTTAGTTAACTAGACTTTTAGCAAAATTTTATAAAAAGAATCAATAAGAAATATAGCATCTCGTACTTTTGAAATCTCTATTGGATAGAACGATCCCAGTCCCACGCACTCTCGCCTAATCCGTCACAGATGAAAACTTTAATACGTAATTCAACTTTGCACATTAGCTTGCTATATTTCCCCCTCTTTAACTCATAATATCATATTTACCCTTCTAAATTTCAAAAACTCACAAATTTATCCAACTTATTGTCTTTTCTATATATTTAAACTCATTTTAAATATAAAAATTATCCATTTTATTCTTATTAAAAATAAAAATCTTCCCTCCCCTCTCACTCTCTCTAATCTTTGTGACAGACATATGTGTGCGCATCATTTGCTTACACAATTATGAGAAAAAAACCAAAATTTTATTTTTACCATTTTCTCAATAAAATAAACCAAAACACTCATATTTCTGAGTTTTTCGAATTCTACCCATACTGCACCGATGTTCTGCGGCGCCAAATACTGGAGTCCGCACAATACCGATGGAGCCCCAGTCAGGGAGCCGCAGAACACCAGAGCGGCCTTATTATTATTATTTTTTTAAATACTGGAGCGGCCATTTGGTTTTTAAAAAAATAATAATGGGGCTGTGGGGCCGCTCTAACATTCTGCGGCCCTCTGACTGGGACCGCATCGACATTGTGCGGACCTCTATCTTTTTTAGAGGTTAATATCTATGCCAACATATACGACAGTGCCTTTCTTGATAATTCCTATTTCAACTTCACAAAAAAAAAATCCTAAAATTAAAGGACCATGTAAACCAGAATGGCGGAATTTTTCATAAAAAAATAAAAAAAATAAAAAAACAGATTGATTACTTCCCAAATTACAAAACCTTCGAAAAACTTAGAAACAGTGTTTTGGTTTATTTTTTTTTAATAAATGTTATATATAAAACTTTCGGGACAAAAACACATAAATAAAGAGTTTGATGAGGTGGGTGTTGGGTGGAAAGAGTGCACCGAGGTTAACTTGGATCAAGTTAAAGCATTGAGGTAAGTTGATCACCACTTCCAGTCAACTTTGGGTTTAATTTGAGATAATTGCACGATAGACATTTCAATGAGATGAAAATTTTGAGATGAATTTGGTCTTAAATTACCATCTGAAAATGGTAGTATGGTACCCAATAACATATCAAAATTAGAAATTAGTTCCTTAGCACCCACTACTACAAAAACTGGCTTTGTACACTGCACATTGTACACGGATTTGGCAATTATATTAAAAACAGTGTACCAAATATGATTTTTTACTTGTTCAAAAGATCTGCACGATTTCTACACGGATAATTAGTTAATAATCAGTGTAGAATTATTAGAGAGAGCTACACGGTTTATTAGAAACCAAAAATCCGTGTGTAAAGAGGTCCGTGTGCAAATAATTGAGAGAGCTACACGGACTTTTAATACAAAGCCGTGTAGGAATATTACACACGGTTTTTTGATAATATATCCGTGTAGAAATAGTATAATTGTACACGGATTAATAACAAAAGAGCCGTGTATGTTTAGTTGGAGAGCTACACGGATTTATAAGTAAATAGCCGTGTATAATAGTGTAGGGTTTTAATCTCTTCCCCTTCCAGAGCGCCGTTTTGATCAAGTCTTTTAGTCTGAGCTCTCTGAACTGAGCTTTTTCCTATCAGATTTCTGCGAATTGATCGAGGCCAGCAGCTGAGATCTGAGATCTTTGAATTAAGTTTGTATTTTCTCCTCTCCATCTTTCTAAGGTTAGTAATATGTATTTAAATCATTTTCTTCCTCTAATTTTCTGTTATTTAGGCTTATTTAGGTCATTTCATGCATGCTTGATTTCTTAATTTTAGATGTAATTAATTAGTGTATTGTGGTCCAATAACCGACCTTTAGATGCTTTTAGGTCCATGCCCGTTCAAAATTAATCCAATAGGGATTAATTTTGGATAGTCCCCGTTTTGGGACTGCTCTTTGAATATTATGTCTCATTTAGGATGTGAACACATATTAGCGGGATTTAATTAGTATTTGAGAAAAGTTCGACAGTATTTTCCCTTATTGCTCCTACGAGTATGTGGTTCGTACGCATACTTGGGGAGTTAAGGGGAAATGCTGCCGAATTTTTCTCAAATACTAATTAAATCTCGCTAATATGTGTTCACATATGAGACATAATATTCAAAGAGTGGGTTAGGATTGTAAACCGGCCCTTTGTAAGCCCAAAATTTTGTACACGAAGGAGAATGTTGACCATGCATGATTAATTGATCAAATCATTTTTTTAATTTAATTTACAGATGGATCGAAGCTGGATGTATGAAATGCGACGTGACAGTGAAGAATATTTGGTCCGCGTTGATGAGTTTATAAAATTTGCTGAGAGTTATAGAGTGAAGAAAAAAGAAGAAGACATTTTATGTCCTTGTAAAGATTGTAAAAATTTATTAAGATTTTTGGATATCGAAGAAATTAGAGCTCATTTGATTTGTCGGGGATTTAAGAAGAGATATACATGTTGGTTCATGCATGGTGAGAAATTTGGAGAAAGTAGTAGTGCCAATAAAGATTGTAATCGTGAATTGAATGATGAGAATGTTGGAATTTCTGATAATTTTGAACTTGATTGGACCGAGGATTATGAGAGTGCCGAATATTCTGATAACGTCGAACCCGAAAATGACGATGATGAGATGGAGAGGAATTTTGATGAAAATGTAGAACACGAGTTTACTGAAAATTTGGAGGATATGTTACGTGATGTGGAAGATGAAATTAGTGATAAAAATTATGATAAATTTCAAAATTTGTCTAATGAATCCAAGAAGCCGTTGTATCCCGGGTGTACCAAATTTACAAAACTGTCAGCTGTGTTGAAATTATTAAACTTAAAAGCAGACAATGGTTGGAGCGATAAGAGTTTCACGTCCTTATTACAGCTTTTAGGAGAAATGCTCCCAGATAACAACGAGTTACCCGGTACAATATATCAGGCAAAGAAGTTGATATGTCCAATGGGGTTGAAGATCGAAAGAATACATGCATGTCCGAATGACTGTGTATTGTATCGTAACGAGTACGAGGCCATGCATGTCTGTCCTAAATGCGGTGTTTCACGATATAAACGTCGTAAGGACCAGGACACTGATGATTGTAACGAGGACACAAATGGCCGACCTCCGGCTAAGGTGTTGTGGTATTTGCCGATAATACCGAGATTCAAACGGTTGTTTGCGAATCCCAAAGATGCAAAATTATTGCGCTGGCACGAAGAAGAGCGCAAAAATGACGGTAAACTAAGGCACCCGGCTGATTCTCCTCAATGGAGAAACATTGACAGACATTTCAAAGAATTTGGTTCTGAAACGAGGAACCTTAGGATTGTGGTGAGCTCAGATGGAATGAGTCCGTTTGGAAGTATGAGCAGTCGGCACAGTACTTGGCCAGTTCTTTTATGCATCTACAATCTTCCTCCTTGGTTGTGCATGAAACGCAGATATATAATGATGTCATTACTAATCCAAGGACCCAGACAACCCGGAAATGACATAGAAGTATATCTCGCACCATTAATCGAGGACCTCCAAAAATTGTGGCGTGATGGCGTCCCGGTGTGGGATGCGTATATGAAAGAGACCTTTAACTTGCGGGCCATGGTGTTTTGCACCGTAAATGATTTCCCCGCGTACGGGAATTTGTCGGGTTACACTTGTAAAGGAGCAAAAGCGTGCCCGATCTGTGAAGATGACACGCAGGTGCTGAGGTTGAAAAATTGTCAAAAGAATGTATTCATGGGGCATCGTAGGTTTCTTCCTATTAATCACCCATATCGTAAGAAGAAGATGGCATTCAACGGGAAAATTGAGCTTGGAGTGGCTCGTCATCCATTAGACGGGGAGAGTGTCTTCGAACGGGTAAAAAACATTGATGTTGTTTTTGGAAAATGCGCCAAAGCACTACCGAAGAATATTTGGAAAAAGAGGTCCATATTTTGGGAGCTACCGTACTGGAAATATTTAGAAGTGAGGCATTGCCTAGATGTCATGCATGTCGAAAAAAATGTCTGTGACAGTTTAATTGGTTTATTATTGAACATTCCGGGGAAGACTAAGGATGGTATTAAAGTGAGAAAAGACATGGTAGAGATGGGAATACGACACGAGCTCGCACCGCAGAAGAAAGGGAAGCGCACATACCTACCCCCCGCACTGTGCACAATGTCAAAGAAAGAGAAAACAAGCTTCTGTGAATGCCTCAATGGTATAAAAGTCCCATCAGGATATTCTTCGAATATTAAGAAGTTGGTGTCGATGAAGGACTTAAAACTGGTCGGTCTGAAATCTCACGACTGTCATGTTTTATTGACACACATAATTCCCGTTGCAATTCGGGGAATTTTACCAAAGCATGTTCGTCAAACCATTACGAAGCTTTGTTCTTTCTTCAATGCAATAAATTCCAAAGTGATAGACCCTCTAAAATTGGACTCTTTGCAAAAGGAGGTCGTCGTGACTCTTTGCCAACTTGAGATGTATTTTCCGCCATCTTTTTTCGATGTCATGGTTCACCTTGTTGTTCATCTTGTGAGAGAAATTAAGATTTGTGGTCCCGTGTTTCTTCGGTATATGTATCCATTCGAGAGATACATGGGCATCTTGAAAAAATACGTAAGGAACCGACATCGACCCGAAGGCAGCATTATAGAAGGATATTCTACGGAGGAGGTGATTGATTTTTGCACCAACTACTTGGCCGGTGTGGATCCTATTGGCGTTCCAAAATCTCGATACGAGGGAAGGCTCCAAGGAGTCGGGACAATTGGGTTGAGAGCCGTATCTAAATGAACTACAAAAGGCACATTTTATTGTACTACAACACATGACAGATGTTGCTCCCTATATAGATGAGCACATGACAATCCTTCAACAACAAAACTACACGAGGAGTCAGAAGTGGCTTACTAACGAGCATAATCGTTCTTTTATAGGATGGCTGAAAGAAAGAGTGCAGTCACACCCCGTACCTGAAATTGTTAAACTGCTTGGCGAAGGACCCCAAATTGTTGTTAGAACATTCCAAGGATACGAGATTAATGGATATACATTTTACACTAAATTCCAGAGTGATAAGAGCACGATGCAAAACAGTGGGGTGACGTTGGTGGCGACCTCTCAAGAATTCAGTAGATCCGGAGATGGTCGGGCTGTAATAGCATCAAAGTCATATTATGGCGTTATTCAAGAAATTTGGGAGCTCATTTACAGTCCTCGCCTGAGCATTCCCGTGTTTCGGTGTCAATGGGTCGAAGACCGAGGTGTTAAAGTTGACAACGACGGGTTCACACTCGTTGATTTAAACAGGATTGGGCATGTTGATGATCCGTTTATACTCGCCAAGCAAGCCACCCAAGTCTTTTATGCCACTGACCCGAGTGATGCTAGGTTGAGCGTCGTCCTATCCGGAAAAAGAAGGATTGTCGGGGTAGAAAATGTCGTTGATGAAGAAGAGTACGACCAGTTCGACGAAGTACCTCCATTTTGTATCGATGTGCAAACTGAGGTAGCAACACTTGAAGGGGTAGACGAAGCTGACTACATGCGGTCCGACCACAATGAAGGATTATGGGCCGAGGGTACTGTTCAAATAGTGGAAAAAAGAAGAAAAAAGAAAAAAAAAAGCATAATGTATAATATTTATTTTGTTTAAGACCGTGTAGCTTTTAATATTGCAACCTTAGCTTATAATATATCAAATAAAAAAGGAAAAAAAGAGGGAAAAAGGAAAAAAGCATAATGTAGTATTAGTATTATCAAATATTAGTATTAGTTTTTGAAACAATGAAGGATTATGTTTAATGAAGGATTATCAAATATTATCAAATATTGCAACAATGAAGGATTATGTTTAATGAACGATTATCAAATATTATCAAATATTGCAACAATGAAGGATTATGTTTAATGCTTATAATATTATCAAATATTAGTATTAGTTTTTGAAAATATTAGTTAAAACATTTAATAATAAAATAAAATAAATAAAATTTCACTATTAGATTTTAATATTAGTTGCTTGATACAAATATCGGTATAAGTTTTTAAATATTAGAAATCTGAAATTTTACTTAATTTATTATTACTTTAGAAATATTAGAAATCTGAAATTTTACTTAATTCATTATTACTTTATAAATATTAGAAATTAGAAATTTTACTTAATTTATTATTACTTTATAAATATTCACCTCCTAAAATTTTACTGAACCTGGGACCCCGCCTGTCGGACCTATTTATACACGGACATTTAGCTAATAGTCCGTGTAGAAATGGAAGAGAGCTACACGGACTATTAGCTAGATGTCCGTGTAGAAAGGACATTTGCACACGGACTTTAGAGTTATGTCCGTGTAGAAATCTCTTTGTACACGGTCTTTTAAGTTAAAAGTCCGTGTATCATGAGGAAAACACTATTATTTCGAAATCCTTCTCTGCCAAAATTTTCAAAAGTCCGAAAACCCTCACAAAGAATTAAGTGGTTCAGTTCCAAATCCTTCTCCTTCTCCGAGCTCTTCACCGCCTCACCGCCTCGCCGCCTCACCGCCTCGCCGCCTCGCCGCCTCACCGCCCTCACCACCTCGGTCTCTCTCACCCGTGGTCTCTCTCTCTCTCTAACCCGCGGTAAATATCAACACCCTTGTGAAATAAAGTTAGGGTTTAGATATATGTTTTAGGTCCTTTGCTCAGTATGTTACTGATTTCAATTAGCAATTTAATTAAGTAGCAACTAAGCATGACCACGAGCAAATCCAATGTAGTCATTACCTATGGTTCACTAGGTCAAAACTCAACAGCAAACCACTGGAAAAATCAATTTGACATGATGAATCAATTCAAATCCAATGTAGTGTGTAGTATTAAGCCAATATATGGCGCAGTAAATATCAACACCCTTGTGAAATTCTCTTGGAACTTCATTAAAATATTATTAGTACCTCATTATCAATATCATTCATTAAAATAATATTAGTACTTCATTAAAACAATTCTTTATTTAACAGTTGAAGTAGAGATCTTTAATTTATGCTTCCATCAAAACACACACAAATTAAGGATATAATCTAAATAAGTTTCTTATGAGTGGACTTCTCATATAAATTTTCTCATAGATAAAAAAAATTCTGATAAAAAAAATAACAAACGGTACAACTTAAGTATTATGAGCATTTACAACGATAATTTATTTTCGATTTCTAATATGACATAGCATTTTTATTTTTATTTCAGGGATTGATGTATCCCAATTTTATATTTCTAATTTATAGCAATTAGAGTGTACTAACTACTTAATTATTTGTAGTTCATCAATTTTGTGTATTACAACCACAATATATAGTTGTAATTAATATGAGAATTGGACTGATTCAATTATTGGTACAAGAATATCAATTTTTGTACAAGAATATCAATTATTGGTCACTTATGATTTGATCTTTAATTTCATGCAGAACCATGTCGGATGAGGATGAGTACGTCGATATGATGGCAGAAGAGGAGCAGCAAGCTACTGCCTCATCAGAAAGAAGGAAAAGAGGGCCGACAATGTGCACGAGCACGTCCGAGCAGACCCATCAAGAAATCTGGTTCACAGAAGACGGGCGTGCGCAGGGAGAAAAACGGCAGAAATACTCAAATTGGTGTACGAGTTTTGTGAGGCAAAATGCGAGTATCCTTGTAGAGAGGTGGGATCATTTTGAGGATACGGTGAAGGACGAGTGGTGGAACAAGGTGAAGGTAAAGTGCCTAACAACTCTTTGCTTTATTTTCACTTATGTATCTATACTTGAATACACTAAATTTTGTTGTCAATCAGGCTCAGTGGAACATCGAGAATGATGTTCCAAAGGATAAGACTTTGAAGATTATGAATAATGGTTGGAAGCAATTCAAGAGCACGTTGAAGACGGAGTTCATGGAGAAAGGGAGAACTCCGATCGGCTACTACAAATGGCTAAAACAAGAGGACTGGGATGCGTTTCAAGCTTTGAAGTCTACCAAAGAGTTCCAGGTATCCCTCTTTTGTGCTTATTCTTTCTCGATATGTACTTATCTTTCTAAAACTAACTGATCGTTATTGTCTTGTTTCTGTGAAGGAAAAAAGTGATAAAGGCAGGAGGACTGTTGCCTTTAACAAGTATCCACACCATCTAGGGTCAGCTGGTTACGAGGGTAAGTCGGCAGAATGGAGGAAAGTCCTGGAGCAAAACAGGGATTCTGACTCACCCGTGGTTAGGATCCAAAATCCTAGGGGCAAAGATTGGGTCATGGGTAGAGCCGAGGTAACCGCTGACGGGAGGATAGTACTCCCAAAGGATTTGCAACCCGTGGCTCAAAGAATGGTAAGAGTCATTTATACTTACTTTGTGACATTCATCCGAAAATTATAACTCCGAAAGTACATCAATTGTTCTTTTGCTTTAACTAATTCTTCTACTTGAACAGTTGGAAGTGGAGGAGGAGGTCAACTCGGGTGCCCGGAGTGTCGAACGACAAAATGATTCCTTGTCCGCAGCGCTCGAGAATCTAGAACACCCGGGTCGAGTAAGGGGTGTATGGGGCTACAGGGGCTGGAAGGAGGTGTTCCGAGTGGAGGGACAAAAACCTCGAAGAAAATCTCGTGCCAAGGTAAACAAAGACGAGCTAGTTGCGCAGATACGCGCGGAGGTGAGCAAAGAGTACGACGCAAGGTTTGCTGAGATGGAAGCAATGTTGACACAAATTAGATCAGCAACTACGCAGCCATCCGAGCAACCGGCACGTGGGGCACGTGGGGCGCCTTAGACGATTTGGATAATCTCAAGGTAATCAATACTTGTTCATAATTTAAAGGTAATTAAAACCTGTTTGCAACCTTGTTAGACAATATCGCATCATTAAAATAAACAACTTTCCTATAAATTTGCAGGACCCCAGAGCATGCGACCTCGTCCTGTTGCATGCTAGTGTTCCTCTGATCGTTGCTAAGGGCGTTGTACATCCAGGAGCCAATAGTGTACACTTTGGTCAGCTAAGGCCCGACCATGCATGCGTGCAGTTTGACTTAGTCGTGGATGGGTGGCAGCGCGTACCCCTTCCTGTCTCTACCGACGAGATGTTTGTGCTTGATGACGCACGGATGCCATTTGTCCAATGGCCCAAGAGTCAGATTGTTTTGGATCAGGTAATCCATAAAAAAATCCATTTATTTGTTACATTCAACTCACTCTTTTTGAAATACTAGAATAATCCATCTATAACTTGATACAGACACAAGGAGATGATGTTACCGGTACGGCGATGTCACCGGTACGTCAGGAGGTGGCTTGCGACGTCGCGGCTGACGCGCCACAATCACCGCCCCGTCCTATGGTCACCGAAGAAGAATACAGCCGTTTGCCCAATGATTTGCGCCTTCTCCACGACTACTTGATGACGGCGCCCGAAGGCATGGAGGCTATCATCATCCCTGTCCCACCTGGGATGTTTCTACACGAAGGCAGGGATCTCCTGCTGTCGTTCAAAGACTTCAAGGACCTCTTCCACCACTCGTCATCCGACAAATGGCTCGATGTTTCACACATCACCATTTTCCTCATGTTAGTGATATTAAAATATTTTCATTATTGTATAGAACTCAAATATATATTCTAATTACAATATGATGAGTTTTCATGAAGCTAGTCCGAAACTGTGATGAGATGGTTGAAAAGAACTTGTGCATGTTTCTGGACCCCGAGAAAGTGAGTGGTACGACAGTGACATATTATCCGGATATGGCTATCGAGTACATGTGTTCTGCGATGCATCGTGCTAAGGCGGAGGAGAAGAAATTCATTCTCATGCCATACCACGAGGGGTTAGTTCTAATCTTAACTTATGTGTTGTTTATATTTTAATTAAAGAATTGTATAAAGGAATTAAAAGTTAAACATAAAAAAATGAAATCACACCATCAATCATAGCAAATACTCGTGTGACTTTTATATGCTAAAGTACTATAATTCTTCTCCTCGATCCCACAGCAAACATTGGTGCTTGATTCTCATTGTGCCGTACCTACATACGAGCATAATTGTTGATTCTTGTAAGCCCAAAGGAAGGATCGCGGCTGACAAGTGCAAAGTTATCTTTCCTTTTGTGAATAAGTAAGCAATAACAATTCTATAGGTTTGCATTTCTTTCAATCATATCAAATTATAAAATTGCTAATTACATTCACTCACTTTTGTAAGGGCTTTTGCGAAATATATTAAAGAGGGAGGATCAGATAGCACGGGTACGCGCAAGAAAAGCAAGTTGAATTGGAAGTGGATGTTGGTGAGCACACTTTATGAGTTAGAAATTTCATATCTTGTTAAAAAAATTATTGTCATTCTAATAAATGCCGCTAAATGTAAATTTCAGAGCCCGCAACAGAAGGAGAGTTGGGAATGCGCTTATTACACGATGATATTCATGTTTGACTTTGTCGAAAGAATACAATTCCAATTCCCAAAAGCGGTATGTACTTCATATTAATTTCCTATATAATAAGCAATTGATATCTACCTTTTCTGAAATACTAACTATTATCAAATTATAATTTTGTAGAATGTGACAAAGCAAGAGCATTACACCAAGGATCAGATCGACGATGTGCGGTGCATGTGGGCAAGGTGGTTTTCCATGGAATTTTGTAATCCTCGATATGGATTTGCATAGATTAATTTGTAATAAAAATATGTTTCGAATGAATTTATTGCTATATGAATTTTGTATAAATTTAGTATATGAATTTCTTGCTAATTAATCTGTTTCGAATGAATATTTGTATTTCTGTTGCAAAAAATTGGCTAGCAAAGCTGGAGGCTAGCCCAAAAACAAAATATACAAAAAAAAAAAAAGGTATTTATACACGGACATTTTATAAAAATCCGTGTGCAATACTAATCATACATGGATATTTTAGAAAAATCCGTGTATGATAGCCTTGCTAGGCGAAATACAAAAAATCTTCAACTGACCAAAAGTCCGTGTATAATAGCTACGAGAGCTACACGGACTTTTAATACAAAGCCGTGTAGAAAGAGGAATCGTACACGGTTAATTAGGGGATATCCGTGTAGCTCGGTAACTTGTAGAGCGACACCGGTAGGTCTTTGTACACTGTTAATTAGGGAATATCCGTGTAGAAATCATTATAATCACACACGGTTAAATATCCGTGTGTAGTTCCTGAACTATTCATACACCCTGGCTTTAAACACAGCAGGAAATCCGTGTAGCTCTTCCATTAATGTCCGTGTGCAATCTGTTTTCTGTAGTAGTGACCGTACAAAGAATTAAAAAGAACAAATAAACATGTTAGTCTGATCAAAGTAAAACGAAATCTGGTATGGGAAGGCGAACTGCTATCCTAATTGAGGGAGGGTGGATGACCTACATACAGGCGCACAAGGTTACAAGGCAAGCGGTGCCGCCTAGGGACGACCATGTCAACGCCGAGCACAAAGATCAAATCACAAGGGGAGGCCCGTAGGCATGGCGAGTATGGGGGCGGAGGTACGACTGCGTAGGGTTTCAGATAGGTAATATGTGCAATAATTTGATTCAGTTCAAGATTTGTTCACTATCCGAAAACCATAATTCATGTATAAAAATAATTTCAAGATAAACATATTTTATCACTAGACGCACAACAGATGTCTTCGTCTAGTCGTAGGAGCAGTTACCCTCTTATGTTCTTCTCTGTATTTGCAGTTGTCTTCTTCTGTTCCTTCTTCGTGTTAGATATATGCACCAGTCACAACAATTGCGTCTCTATTAGTAATCTACACGAACATGTTCGAAAACAACAATCAATCGGTATGCTAGCACCTAACTGATAACCCTACCTTATTCTCTTTCTTTCTCTCTCAGTTTCTAAAGAACCGAATGAACATATTGGCTAACCAAAAATTGAACTGCTATTGCATATAGGGGTGTTCAACCGGTCGGTTCGGGTCAAACCGAACTTTTTTTGCCAAACTGCGGTTTGAACTGAATTTTGAAAACCCAACCGAATGACTGAACTAAAATTCAAACCCATCTAAAACCGAACCGATTAAACCGATTTAAACTTCGGTTTGTTCGGTTGAACCGAATACAAACATTTCAAGTTACAAATAAATATTTTAAAACCGGTTGGTTCGGTTCAAACCGATTTGGATAACATTTTTGATAACCACACAAGCCGGTTTTTGATAAACCGATTTACCGATTCATTATAAACCACACAAAATAAACCGATCCATTATAAACCGGTTGGTTCGGTTCAAACCGATTTGGAGATCCCAAAACCGAACCGAACCATTTAAACCGAACTTCTTCAAAAACTAAACCGAACCGAACCATTTAAACCGAACAACCGATTCAATTAAACCGAAATTTGCTAGTTCGGTTTAAAACCGAATAAACTGATCCATTTGAACACCCCCAATTGCATATTTATAACAGTATGCACCAGTTCATTTAAGTCTGTTCAGTGACACTAATTTGTTGAGCCTCTTCAGAAGACCTTATCCAATTGGATCAGATCATATCCATAGCAGAAATTTCGGCCCATTATTGATAATAAATAAACCCATATTTAATCTATTAATTTGGCTTGTAGTACATTTCTTACAGACAGAAATGCAGAAATGGAGGGGCACTCCATGCGGGGAACATGCCTCTGCAACAGCACAAATTGTAGTGTACCGAAAAATCCCAATGCAAAGACACTTCTACAACCCATCAATCAAATCTAGAAGCCTTATTCCCTCATCCCACCAATGGAAGGCCGCATAAAAGGGCATTCAAATTCGAGCTCGATCTTATGGTTACGATTATGATGAAATGATCAACAATGTGGTGCTACACGCTTGGAACTCAACCTAATCGGTTCAAAACAGTGCAATGAATTTAGAACTCAAGCTCTCGGTTGTGAGCAGGCAGTTGCAGTTATGGTCCGAGCATGCAGAGGTTTAAATATCGAGATACATTTTTTTTTTTTTTTTTGAGAAAGAAATATCAAGATACATACCTGCGAAGGTTTAAGTGGGTGCTTCAGTGTTTAGACTGGGCAGAGGAGAGAAGGCTACTAAATAACTTAGAAGTTCAGTTTGCTAATTGAATTGAGGTTAAGCACATATTCTGCTTAGCACGGGAAGGAAACAACGTTTAGATAGGGGCATAGGGTAGAGGGTAAAATTTTATTTTTCTAATAAAGGGTAAAATTGGTAATTTATAAATTTAAAATGAGTTTAAATAGAAAAGACAATAAATTAGATAAATTTGTGAGTTTTTGAAATTTAGATGAGTAAATATGATATTATGAATGTTAGAGGGGGGAATACGTAATTTTGAGGGGTATACATGAAATTCACCCTTCTTCTTTTGAGAAATTTCATGTATACCTCTTAGTGTTTTGAAAAAACCGGGGGGTCCAGGACCGGACCCGGACCGCCCCGTCCCGTGCACCCGACCAGTCCCGGACCGGGGTTAGGTACGGTCCGGTCCGTGGACGGGCCGGTTTGGTTTTCTTCCCACAGACCCGGACCGCCCCCCCTTTTTCAACCCGTAGACCCAACCCGTCCCGGACCGGACCGGACCCGAACCCGCTGGACGGGGACCCGGACCCGAACCCGCCTGTACCCGGACCCGCCTTACCCGTGACCAAGGCATTTGATGAGATGTTCAACATATACAACACAAGAAGAAATGTCGATCGACCGTCTACGACCCGTCGCGGTGCTAGGTATGAATATAAATATACATATGCTTTTAATCTCTATTATTTATAAATAAAATGTTATTTGACCACTATTTTTTTAATTATGACAGGAGCAGTAGCAGTAGTGGATTGCTAATGGATGATGAAGACCCACAAATGTCCCACAGTAGCACCAAAAAATTAGTAAGCTATTGTTTGGCGAGGACCGAACATGATTCCGTTGACGTCCTAGAGTTCTGGAAGAATAATGCAAGTGTCTATCCGACGCTGGTGATGATGGCCCGCGACATATTTGCCGTACCTGTGTCAACCGTCCCTTCCGAATCATGGTTTAATTCGGCGAACATGATCCTCACCGATAAACGCAGTAAGTTGGGTGCACATGTTTTCGAGAGACTTGTGTGCTTGAAAGATTGAATTGATGCGGAAAATCGCACACAACATGGTGGAGTAGAAGAAGCATCATCCGGTGTCGAAACTTCTCCAGGCGGTAACGAGCTGAACAAGGATTCAGACGGTGAGCAGGAGAGCAATCTATAGTATATGTACCACAACTTATAGATAGGTAGTGTCGATATAATTTTCTAAACTCTTTTCAATCTTTATGATTATTTTTCTAAAATTAAAATTTTAAATATTTCAATTATTTTTTTAAATTATTCATTATTAAGAAAATTACTAACAAAAAAAAAGTTAGAACTCCGCATATGTTATTTGACATTGCCGGTCCCAAGCTCGGAATAAAGGAGGAGGGTAACTTTTGTTTTTAAATCAATTGTTTTAAAATAATTCGGTTTTAAAGATCAAATAATTCGTCTTTTTTTCCTAAAGCAATTGATTTAAGGAATTTTTGTAATATCAAAACCGAAGTTTTGTAATATAAAAAAAAATGATCTAATTCGATTTTGTTTTTAAATCAATTGTTTTGAAATAAAGCAGTTTTAAATTTTATTAAAAGTATTGGAATGTCGTGAATTTTAATTTATATCTTATTATAACAAAAATTGTCAGTTCAAATAACAAAAAAATAGCAAAAACAACTGCAACAAAAAAACAGCAAAAAAAAAAAGGGTTGGAACCGCCAGACCCGTGGTTTGATCACGGGCCGGGTTCGGCCTCTGAAAACCGGACCCGTGATCCCCGGACCTGTGAACCCGTCCAACCCGCTGGACCCGTGGACCGGGCGGGTTTGGACAGGACCGGACCGGCCAGCCCCGTTTTCAATTCACTGATACCTCTCAAAATCTTGAAAATTACGGATTTTCCTCTCTGAAATTTATAAGAGTAAGACTTAGGTGCTATGGATATAGGGTTGAAAACGCTATGCATAATATCCGATCCGTATTTGATTTGTATTCGAAAAATTAGATGTGGATATCCGATATCCGAATATCCTTGTGGATATGGATACTGATATGGTTTTACGTTTCAATTATTCGTATCCGAATAGTAGATATATAATCATTTTAATATATATTATGAAAAATATTGTTATATATTCACAATTAGAATTAGATAAATATTATGAACTTTGGTATTTTTTAAGATTATTTTAATAAATATCCGATCTGATTCGTATCCGTATCTGTATCCGGTTGATATTCGATTCGTATATGTATCCGGAAAATTAAAAAGAATATGGATATGGATGTAAATGCTGAACCGGTCATCCATATGGCGTGGTCTTCAATGAAATCTAAATTAATTATAAAAAATTTACAGAAGTCATAAACCTCCAATGCATTTTCATTTGTTCAATTATCTCCCACAGAAGTCATAAACCTTCAATTTATCCATAATTTATATTTGTGGATATTTAGTAGGACGACGTGGCACGCTCTAATTGACGGACAGCATGACCTTACATATTCAAAATCTAATCCATATGGCATGGTCTTAAATGAAATATAAATTTTAAAAAATTTACAGAAGTCATAAACCTCCAATGCATTTCATTTGTTCAATTTATTTCCTACATGATTCCAATTATTAATACAGAGATGACATTAAGCAGGTATTGTCAAATATCCATAGAAAAAGTAAGAAGGAAATGAGGATGTATTGCAAGCACTATTCTATTAATTATTCAAATAATGAAGAGAAAATTACTGTTCACCATTGGTAAAACGTTGTGGTACAATAAGACAAGTCAATTCATTCCATTTCAAAAAATTTCCTAATTCTTAATTCTTGTCATCGGGTTTTGTTTGCACATGATTAATTAATAAAATGATGCTTTATATGGCAATTACTGTCTTGATTTTCCATGGATTGGGTGTAAACCAAATAGACGGAATAGGGTCATGCGGGTCATTTGGGTGATACTTCCGAATGGACTTCTCCACTATGTCAAAAATACCGATATCATGATATACTCCCTCTGGATTCTTAAAATGGCCTAGCACCTGTCCCGCATGCCTATCAAAATGATGGTCAGTAAAGTGGATCTGATTTCCTCTGCAGTTATTATACATGCTAGACGGTAGAGATAAAGAACCATTGTTCCCCAAGAGTAACACCTGATCACCTATGTTTTCAACTGGAACCCAGTCGTGCCATATTTCTTCTTCCTTTTGGAACTCTACCCAATCACCAGGAAAAACTGTGGATAGTATAGGTGACTCCCGTTTTACAAGCCCAAAAATATTGAAGCTTAACGTCTCGATACGACCATCACGCATGCTACCATCCTCTAGATAGTCATTTTCCTCTTCGTATGATCTGGAGACTTGCAATAGCCTTCCGGATGAAACTACCAAATATTTTTGTGTATGGTGATATTTTGGACGTAATGCTTTAGCGACTATCGTCATTCCGAAATTAGGGTTATTGCCATCACATGATGCAACAACACCAAATTGAGTCGCAACATAAAATTTGTTATTTGAGTAAATGACATCTTCAAGTGAAGGAGGAGAGCCTTCAACGTTCATCCACTTCTCGTCTCCTATCTTGCAATAGGAGAGTTGTCGCATATTTCCCACAATTGCCATCACTATACAATCTTGTTGCGACGTTGTAGGGTCTTCCGAGATGATGGCTTTGTAGATATATTGAAAGCAATCAAGGTCTGCATCATCTGGTATTCCTTCGAAAGTGATTCTTTTCGTGAAAGTTGCTAGGGAGGGGAGCTTTATCTGACATTTTGTGATGGGATTCAATAGGACGACCTCTTCGCCACGAATATCTGTTGTTATTAGCCATCCCCAAGAGGATCCGCATATCCACTTGTTAGCTGTCTCCGGCAGAAAAATATCTCCACACATCCTTTCATCATTCAAGGTAGCGTACTTGCGAGAAGTTGAACCTTCCTTGCATGAGAGCAGTAACAAGGGTAATCCAAATGGACGTGGATAACAATGAGATAGCGGTATATTCTTAGGAAGGCGACTGAAAAGTTCCAAACAAGTTGAACGCCACGATTTACAAACCGCACCCGCCTGTAAAAGATCTTCATGGTCCAACCTCTCGGCAATTGTTTCTAACATATCTCCAGGAAGATAAGCCCAGCAGCTTCCCATAGATAACCTTCAACACAACAAATTTCTTTTATTATTAAGAATATACGCACAGTTTATGATTGAAATAAAATGGGAGATAAATCATATTAAAATGAAAGAGAGGAAGATGGCATAAAATATGTCTCTGTACCTTGAATTGGTGAATAGAAACTTCCGAAGTAACAAGCTATTTAATTAATAAGTAGCTTGGATTCTTATATCAGTGATATTTATTAATTTTCGACGTGCTATTTATATAAAATTGTTATCTTTAGCAAATTAAACTATGCTAAGAATTAATGATAGTGCAAGCTTATATTAAATTAATATTAACTGCCAATTGATTTTTACCGTAATTAATAACCCTCAATTATTATGGCAGTCTATAATTAAGTATGTGGATCGAATTAGCATTTACACACTCGTAAATAATTTATTTAGATGACAGGCCAATAACTGCCTAATTATCTACATAAGTATGTGTACCGAATTAGCCCACTAAATGTCCAAATTAGCTCAACAAATATAATTTATAAATATGCCCTTAAAATATCATTTGAATTTGAATGCAATATTCACAAAAAAAAACTATAAAAAGCATGTCTTACATGTTGTGCCTACAGTGATCATGAACGTGTGATCTAATCCAGGAAGAAGGAGACTCTCCAATGGGTATTGGAACAAAATAAATTTGATGCTCAATCAGAGTCGTCCAATTTGTAGTAAAATTCACGCATGCTATTTAAGAATCGTGCGGATCAATTTAGTGCGAATCTTAAGAAAAATCGAACGATTCCAACCGAATATTCATCGGACGCCCCTGTTCCATCCAACCCATACCAACTCTGTAGTATACTACAGTACGATTAGCTTCTTTTTTTTTTTTTTTCTGAATGCAGGATATGCTTTCATGAGGCAATAAAAGGTCCATTGATATAGTAATCATTTTTTTTTTAAAAGAGGCATAAGAGCTCATTTCATTTCTGAAATATTTAATTACAAAAACCAGTTTAACTAGCCAGAAGCTAGGCTGAGAATCCAAACTCATAACAGTGAATGAAATATATCAAAATTAACAGCCATAAACAGGAGCTGTCTAAACACCCAAAAAATGGTAAAGTGGAGCTAACTAGACCACATAGTAAGGGGCTAAGTAAGTATACTACTAAAACAAAATACCAGCACTTGGGGGTCTTCATGTAGGAGGCATCTGCTCATCAGGGTCCTGGTAGACCACCATTTCCAGAGGCATATAACTGGCTAATGGTATTGCATCCTCCATCACTGGGAGCCAGTCACCAACAGCAGCCTATAAATTAGAGTTTAGGTGACCTGTCCAATATATCACCATTGATTTGATTAGTAGTATTAGAGATCTGGCAGTTTGAGGAGATTTACTATTAAAGCAAAAATGATTTCTATGTTTCCATACAGTCCAGCATAGTGCACTAAAAACAATTAAAAATCCAGATCTTTGTACAACAGATAAATGACAAGCAAAATCAATAATATCAATGAAATGCTCTCAAGTATGCATGATTTCTTGACTTTGTCCTAACCAGAACCAAATCTGTTGAGTCAGAGGGCATTTAAGGAACAAATGTGTGACAGTTTCAGTTTCAAGACATAGTAAACAATGTTGGTCTCCATTCCACCCTTTGCTAACTAAGTTGCTTTTAGTAAGGATTTTATTATGTTGAGTAAGCCACATGAACACCCTAATTTTAGGTGGTATTGGTAATGTCCACCATAGCAGGGGTAATATGGGTATAATTCCTCTAAAATTTAGAAATTTATATAAAGATTGGGTAGAAAACTTTCCTGATGTTTCCCATCTCCAAGATAACGTATCAGTATCATGAGTGAAAGAGGTAACACTAATTATTTGCAGAATTCCTAACCAGTCCCTGAGATTTGCCCCAGTTAGAGTGCTGTGAAATTGTATTATGGTCCCCTGAGAGTGAATGACCTCCTCTAGTAATATATTTTTATTCCTACAGAGTTGGTATACAAATGGGTATATTATTGCTAAGGAACAATTGAGGTACCAAATGTCAGTCCAGAATTTAACTAGTGAATGTCCCCCTGGTAAATAAGTCACATTAATATTGCTTATATGTTCTAATTTAACAATGCTAGCCCAGAAAGGAGATAAAGGAGAGGAGGGGTAAGTATCATACTTAAACTGTATCATAGTTTTCCACATCCCTTGATATTGAGCATTTTTATATTTCCACCACCATTTTAATAGTAATGCTATATTCATCTCATTTAGATCTAAAACCCCAAGTCCCCCAAATTGTTTGGCTACACATATGGTATCCCAATTCATCAGTGCATATTTAAACTTCTTTTCAGAACCTTGCTATAGGAACCTACGTCTAATTTTATCTATGTCTTTAAGTACAGTAGCAGGGATTCTAAAAACTGACAGTGCATATAGAGGAATGGAAGTTAAAACTGAATTAAGGAGAGTAACCCTACCACCTATTGATAATAATTGTCCTTGCCAACTCGGTAATCTATTTTCTATTTTATCTATTAAAAAAGTCCAATCTGCCACAGAAAGTTTATTTTTATGTAGAGGAAGCCCTAAGTACTTAATTGGGAATTGTCCTTTCTGGCATCGAAACAGCTGATGTATGTTTTCAGATTCAGGGCTATTTAAGGTGTATAGTTCAGTTTTGTCACAGTTCATTTTGATGCCAGACAGTGCTTCAAAAGCAAGCATTGCCCACCATGCATTTTCTATATTGGTGTCATTGGCTGCTAGGAATAGAATGGTATCATCTGCATAATGGCAATTGGTGACTGCTAAATTATCTATGCAAGCTGGCCCTAAACCTTGAAGAACATGTGCAGTCCTACCTTTATAAAAAATCTTACTAAGTGTATCAGCTGTTAAAATGTATAGGAAAGGTGACAAAGGATCACCCTGTCTAACCCCTCTCTTACAATAGAAAAACTCTGTGAGTTCACCATTTATAGTTAGACAAGATTGAGAACTGTTCAACCACAGAGTAAGCCATTGTATCCATTTTTTGCCAAAATTTCTACTAGTGAATACTTCTAAGAGATAATCTCAATGTATCTTATCATAAGCCTTTTCAAAATCTACTTTAATTACTACTCCAGGTTGATTACTAAGTTGGCAGGAATGGATAATTTCCTGACTAAGAATCATATTGTCTAAGATGTACCTATTTTTGAGAAATGCTGATTGGCTATGATCAATTAAGCATTACTTGTTCCATCCTAATAGTGAGTAATTTGGAAAGAATTTTAAAGCTACAATTAACTAAGCTAATAGGCCTAATTTTTTTAATAAGAGTATCACCTTTTTCTTTTGGGATGAGACATATACAAGACTGGTTTAGTTTATGTAAATCCAGCTTATGTTCATAAAAATAGTGTAAGAGAAGCATCAGATCAGATTTAATCAAATTCCAAAATGAATTGGTAAAACTTAAAACTAAATCCATCAGGACCTGGAGCCCCATGAGGTTCTGATGAAAAAACAGCTTGTTTAAGCTCTAGTTCTGTGAAGGGTCTCTATAATTCCCACTTTTCACTTCTAATAAGATATCATCAGGGTCCCAAAACTATTTATCTAAATGTCCATATTTAAAACCAGATGTCCCTAATAAGTCTTTATAGTAATCCAAAGCATGTGTTTTAATATCATCCGTGTTATAGTTAAGGGTACCATTAATCTCTAAAGCATGAATCATATTTTTTCTAGATCTATGTGTGGCAATGGTGTGAAAAAATTTGGTATTTGAATCCCCTTGTTCCAACCATTGTTGTTTAGATTTATTTTTCCAATGTGTTTCCTCTTCCTGATAAATTATATCTAATCTATGTTTACTATCTAACCATTGTTCTTCTTCTAAAGGTGTGAATGTTCTATTCTCTTTAATGATTTCTAAATCATGTAAAATAGCATTTAATTGTGCTTTTTCCTTTTTCTTTTGACCATAATAATTCCTAACCCATCCTTGAATTTTTTTCCTAACATGTTTAAGTTTCCTATTCCAGCTAGCAGCAATATCTACTTCTATCAAATGTTTTTCAGACCACCATTTTGGCATTAATCTAACAAAATCTTCTTGTTTAGTCCAAATTGGATCAAATCTAAATTTATGAGGTTTAACGTGTGTATTGTTAAAGGTTTGGAACAGCAAAGGGCAATGATCAGAACCAGTGCTACTAAGGTCAAATATGGAACTAAAAGGGTATTGTTGGTCCCAAGCTAAAGAAGTGAAAATTCTATCTAACAACACAAAATTTCTACCATTATTCCAAGTATATTTTCTAGTTTGTAATTTGTGTTCTATTAGGTGATGGAAATTTACAAAGGAGTTAAAATGTCTACTTAGTGGGGCATCAAAGTTTGGTACAGACTTTTCCTCCTTTTTTCTAATTGAATTAAAATCTCCACACACTAACCACATATCTCTAGTGGAGTCTTTAACTTGAGAAAGTTTCTCCCAAAATGATTGTTTAAGAGCTCTTAAAACTGGCCCATATACTATAGTGATTTGCCATTTTGTGTTATCTCCTTTGTGTTCTACTATCACATCTAGACAAAATGTATGAGCTGTATGTTGTAATATAGTTACTTTATTACTATCACATCCAAAGAGGATGCCTCCTGATCTACCTCTAGATGTGACCCATACCCATTGATCCATTCTATGAGACAGAGTTCTCAAAGTTCTATTAGTAAATTCCTATTTCTTAGTTTCTTGTATAGCTACCATGTCTACATTATGATTTACTATTAATTCTCTAAGTATTTGTTTTTTTCTAGTAGAATTTAATCCTCTACAGTTCCAATTCAAGAGTTTTGTATTCATAGGGGAAGGATAATTGCTCTACTAGGTGAACTACTATCTACATTATTATCTACACTAACATGAGGAGCTAAGTCTTCTAAAGTGTGGAGAGGTTGTCCTAGGAGAACTAAGTAAATTTTTGACTACTATTTCAAATTGTGACCTATCCATCTACTGAATACAAGCTATAATTAGTGGCCTATCTTCATCACAATTGCCTAGATTTATTTGATATACTAAGAAAAGATCAATTATTTGGGCTAGAGTCAATCTAGAGTAAGGAAAAATATTAATTAAACTCATACCTGTAGTGCTGCTACCAGGATCACTTTTCTTTTTTGAGCCTTGCTCATGGTGGAAGCTGGATCAGCTTGTACTATCACTCTAAGGCTCCTCCTAGGTTCTGCCATTTGTGCTTTCTTGGGGTTGCTGTCAATCACAGCAGGGGTAGTTGATATCTCGTTATTTTGTCTACATTCCGACCGAACTTTGCATTAAAACTTGTGTCTAAAACCCCAAAAATGTGTGTATTTCATTGAATATCTATAGGATGTGGTACTGCTGCTCTTTCTTACTTTGTTGCAGGAAACGGGCGAAAAAGAGGAAGGATCTGGAATCTGAAGTAATATACACGGACCGTGCACTTTTGCATACGGACCGTATACCCTCTGCCCAACCACAGACTGGAGACACCAACTCATCAAGACACGGGCACACGGTCCGTGCACTATTGTGTGCGGCCCGTACACGGCAATTCTGGAAACAGAATCCAGAATTGGAAACAGGGGCCAGCTGGAGAGGTCGCGAATGGAAGGCTTTAAAGGCGAGATCCTGGGCATTGGGCTGCTCATTCTGGAGCAGAGAAGGAACCCTAGGAGAAGGAAGTGGCGGCTGAACTTGGAAAAGAAGAAAACGGCGAAAATCGGGAGATTTGCGACGTCTCCTCTTGAATCTTCGAGTTTTGTCATGAACTTCTTATTTATCTCTTGTTTTATTTGCTTTAGAACCATGTTTGAGTAGATTTATTTGTTTCTAGGGTTAAGATCTAGTTGAATGCTTTGTTTTATTTGCTAGTTATTGGAATTTGTATTGGATCTTGTGCTTGTTTGTTGTGTAGTATTTTATTGCTTAGTTGAAATCGTTTGAATTGATTTGTTTATCGTTAGATGTATGGCCACATCTAGATGGTATTCCAAGACTTTGATATTCTTTCGACCAATCTAGGTATTTGAGATAGGTTTGTGAACCGAAAGGTGAGACCAAGCGGTAGCCGAAAGGCAAAGTTTTCCTCGTATCGAGAGATCGAGGTTATCTTTAGTAGACCAACAAATAACTTAGGATAATTGAACCAATAAACGAGAGTTGAAGTTTAAGAACCCTAAGAAGGTATAAATTGAGTTTCGTACCAAGCAATTAAGCCAATAAACGAAAGTTGAGGATTATAGACTTAGGTACGGCCAAAACTACTCTGCACAGGAAATCTATACAAAAACCAATAGCTACTGTATCAACTCGAGGGCCACACGGACCGTGTATGAAAGTACACGGCCCGTGCATGAAAGTGTACGGACCGGGTACTTAAGGCAAAGCTGAGACGAAGTCGAAAACCCTAGGAACCCCTTTTTATTCATTAAAAACCCAACTAAATTTACTTTGTTATTTTAAATATTGTTATTGAACATTTAGGACTTTAAACAAAACCAAAACCAACCTTTTGCAGACTTCTAGAGTTTCTATATAATTTAAGTAGAATCCAATCTGTCTCAACCGTCCCTGTGGATCGATACCCGATAATATACTACGTGCTAGGATTGTGCACTTGCAATCTGAATCAAAAGTGTATTTAAGGTTAAAAGGTACAGCTTGCTGTACCGAAACTTTGTACTATACCTTTTTGGTGTAACAAGTTTTTGGCGCCGTTGCCGGGGACGGCATTGAAATTTTTTGGATTTTTGCTTATTTTTGCTAAATTCTAGATTTTAACTTAAATCTTTCTCTTTTTTATTTTTTCTCTTACCACAGGAGCAAGCTGGAAGCTCCATACAACCTGAGGAGTAAAGGACAACCTTCCAACACGGAAGTACCACCCGATCTGACTCAGAACCAGAACCCGAACACAGCAACTTCTGCACAACCTCCTCCTCACACGGTCCGTGCACTTGATACACGGTCCGTGCACTCAGCCGCTGGACAACCACTTTCCCACGCGGACCGCACAACAGACACACGGTCCGTACGCTCGGATCCAGACAGAGCCATGAGCCAAAACGGGGAGGAAAGGGAAGAAGGTCCGCATGGTGACCGCGACTCTGACGATGATGCGGATGACTTCATCCCGAGAACTCTGAAGGAGTTCAACGTGCCTAGGTCTGGGGATGTGAGAGGTGCAATCAGATTGCCGAGAGTCGTGGGACAACAACCCAACTTCAATCCGGGAGTTATCAACATTATTCAATAGAACACCTTTCATGGCTTGGATCACGAGGATCCACATGCCCATCTCCAAACTTTCCTTGAATGTTGCACCACAATTAAGACCAATGGGGCAACATCTGATTACATTAGACTTGCATTGTTTCCTTTCACACTTAGGGACAAAGCAAAGAAATGGTTGGGGTCATTACCTAGGGATTCCATTAACACTTGGAAAGAACTGTCCAATATGTTTTTGACCAGATTTTTTCCCCATAAACGAACTGCTAAGGTAAGAACCCAACTAACCAGCTTTAGGCAAAGGTCTGATGAACCCCTAAACGAGGCTTGGGAAAGGTTTAGGGAGTTACAATATTCTTGTCCACACCATGGTATACCAGACTGGTTGTTAATCCAAACTTTCTATGATGGTTTAACAGAGAGCACTCGCACATCTGTTGATGCTGTTGCAGGTGGAGCCTTGATGGAAAGAGAGCATGGCTCAGAACCAACAGTGGTCCGGCCGCGACAATTCCAGACCTGGAGGAGGCGGCCGATTTGAAGTCGATCAGATCACGGCTCTTACCGCCAAGATGGATGCCATGCAGAAGGCTTTCGACAAGATGAGTGTCAAATCTATTGGGAACCATCAGTCACAGCCGGAGTCTTGTGCCATGTGTGGGGAGGGGCACTCCTATGAGCACTGTCCGCTGGCGCAAAGGGATGATGAGGAGACCGAGCAAGTCAACTCTCTCAACAGTGAGCCATCATATTTCCCAAAACCTCCTTTCAACCGAAGCTACTCCAAAGACCCGGTTGAGCAACAAAACTGGAGGTGGAAACAGAACAACCCAGCGCCATATAACAATTCTTCCAACCCCTCTTACAACAACAATTCTTTCAACAACCCTCCCCCTTTCAACAATTCTTCGAGCAGCAACAACAACAACCGCAACTTCTATCACAATGCCAACTTCAACAACTCGAACAACCGCCCACCTCATTCTGTTCCACCCAAGCCGTATGTTGCTCCCGCTGTGAGCGACTTCATGTACGAGCAAGGGAAGATGAACCAAATGATGTTCGAGCAGATGCAAGCGATGAATGCTCAGTTGGCAGGAATGGCTGCTCTAAACAACAAGATGATGGAAGCGCAATTGGGGCAAGGGTCCTCAAGCCAATCGCCACCTGGTAAGCTTCCCGGCCAATCAGAGGTAAACCCGAGAGGAGAGGCAAAGGCGCTTACATTGCGAAGCGGGACCAGTTATCAAGGACCAGCCATGCCCACTGATCCACCAGTTGCCAAGTACACGGACCGCACAGAAGTTACACGGACTGTGCAGACCCCACCAGTTGAAGAAATTCTCTCACCACCATCCGACCGTACACCACCCGCACGACCCACTGAAGCTACTGTGCACACGGACCGCACAGATAGTACACGGCCCGTGCAAGATGATTCTGACAGACAGAGAAATAATGGAGCCGAGAAACCGCCACCCTATCGGCCGCCTGTTCCTTTTCCTCAGAGATTAGCCGAGACTAGACTTAACGAACAATTCTCCAAATTCGTTGAAGTTATAAAACAATTGCACATCACCATTCCATTCACCGATGCCTTGACCCAAATGCCTACCTATGCGAAATTTCTCAAGGATATCCTCTCCAACAAGCGAAGCTTGGGGGTATGTGAGACGGTGAAACTCACAGAACAGTGCAGTGCGATTTTGAGAAACGAGCTACCGCCGAAACTAGAAGACCCTGGCAAATTCTCCATTCCTTGCACAATCGGAAAAGCCACGATCAAGAGAGCCCTATGTGACTTGGGGGCTAGCGTGAGTGTCATGCCACGCACAATTTATGATCAAATGGGTGTAGGCGAGCTCAAGTCCACAAGAATGACCCTACAGCTGGCGGATTCTTCTGTTAGACTTCCACTCGGCATAGTGGAAGACGTGCCAGTGCAGCTTGGTAAATTCTATGTGCCAGCCGACTTTGTTGTCATGGAGATGGAAGAAGACAAGGAAGTCCCCATCATTCTGGGACGGCCTTTTCTGAGAACGGCTGGTGCAATCATTGATGTGCACAAAGGGACTCTCACATTGAACATCGGAAACAAAAAAGTCAGCTTCCAAATCGACCGAGCTATGAAATACCCTTCTCAAGAATCCTGCTTTAGGATTGATGCGATCGAAGAGTGTTTAGCAGAACTGGCGGAAGAGAACTTTTTGGAGCAATTCAACAACTCGCTAAGGTACCACAATGAATTTTTATCTGAAATGCAGGTTGAAACAAGCGAGTTGGAGTCAGTTTGTGCAGCAGAAACAACATCTGACAGTCTGGAGGAACCAACACACGGTCCGCACACATCTCACACGGACCGTGCACCAGAGTCTGAGAAAATGGAGACTGAGGCACACGGGGCGCACAATGCACACATGGATGCTGGTGCAGTACACGGACCGCACACTTCTCTCACGGACCGTGCACCTGCCCAGACAGAGCAACCCACTCCAGAACTCAAGCCCTTTCCAGCTAATCTCAGGTATGAGTTCCTAGGCTCAGACAAGTCTTGTCCTGTGATTGTAAATGCAGGTTTAAATCATGATCAGACCGCCAAGTTATTGGAGAAATTAAAAATTCACAAAGGCGCGATCGGATACTCAATCAAGGACTTGAAAGGAATCTACCCGACAATTTGCACACATAGGATTTTGCTGGAAGATGATCACAAGCCATCTGTGGAGCACCAAAGACGGCTCAACCCCAATCTAAAAGAGGTAGTAAAGAAAGAAATTTTAAAACTTCTTGAAGCAGGTATTATCTACCCTATTTCCGACAGCAAGTGGGTGAGCCCTGTCCACGTCGTGCCAAAGAAAGGAGGGGCGACAGTAGTGAAAAATGACAAGGATGAGCTGATTCAGACGCGAGTTGTGACCGGATGGAGGATGTGCATAGACTACCGGAAGCTCAACACAGCCACGCGCAAGGATCACTTTCCATTGCCTTTTGTTGACCAACTCCTTGAAAGGCTTGCAAATCATTCTTACTTTTGTTATCTCGATGGTTATTCTGGTTTTTTCCAAATTCCCATCCATCCACAAGACCAAGGAATGACTACCTTTACATGCCCTTATGGTACCTATGCATACCGTAGGATGCCCTTTGGTCTTTGTAATGCACCAGCGACCTTTCAAAGAGCCATGATGGCTATTTTTTCGGATTTCATTGAAAAAGAGGTCGAAATTTTTATGGATGACTTTTCTGTATATGGTTCTTCTTTTGATTCGTGTCTATCTAACTTGTGTAAGATTTTGCAGAGATGCGAAGAAGTGAATCTTATTCTCAATTGGGAGAAATGTCACTTCATGGTCCAAGAAGGTGTTGTTCTAGGACATGTTGTCACTTCAAAGGGGATTAAAGTTGACAAAGCAAAGATTGAGGTGATAGAGAAGCTCGACATCCCAACAAATGTGAATGGAGTTCGAAGCTTTCTAGGTCACGCGGGATTCTACCGCCGCTTCATCAAAGACTTCTCGAAGATAGCAAAACCATTGACCAATTTACTTATTAAAGATTCTGACTTTGTTTTTACAGATGATTGTGTCAAGTCTTTTTGCAGTTTAAAGGAAGCGCTCATCTCAGCACCTATCTTGCAGCCACCCGACTGGTCCTTACCATTCGAGCTAATGTGCGATGCGAGCGACTATGCAGTTGGGGCAGTTCTCAGGCAGAGGAAAGACAAGAAGCCGTGCGCTATTTACTATGCTAGCAAGGTGCTAGACCCCGCCCAGATGAACTACACAACAACCGAGAATGAACTTCTCGCCATTGTGTTTGCCCTTGACAAGTTTAGATCATACTTGGTCGGCTCAGGTATCTTTTGAGTAAGAAAGACGCAAAACCCAGATTGATTAGATGGATTCTTCTTTTGCAGGAGTTTGATCTTGAAATTAGAGACAAGAAGGGAATCAAAAACTCAGTGGCAGACCATCTATCCCGACTTCGCTGGGAAGATGAAGGCAATGTCAACCTGCCAATCAATGACTCATTTCCCGACGAACAACTCCTATCCATCTGCTCTCTGAATGCCCAGTATGCGGTCCGCACGGACAATCACACGGTCCGTGCACCTGAACACACGGCCCGCACATATCCATACACGGACCGTGTACTCTCCATCCAGACAGCGCCTTGGTATGCAGATATCGCGAACTATCTTGCTTCCGGGGTGTTGCCTGCCACAATGACCTACCAGCAGAGGAAAAAGTTCAAAACAGATGCCAAGTACTACTTTTGGGAGGAACCTTTCCTTTTCAAAGTTGGAGTCGATAGCATTTTCCGACTCTGTGTTCCACATGAAGAGACGCGTTCCATTCTTGCACACTGCCACTCATCCGCTTACGGAGGACATGCCTCGTTCTCCAAGACAGCTGCTAAGGTATTACAATCTGGTTTTTATTGGCCCTCTCTTTTTAAAGATGCAAGATCTTTTGTTCTTGCTTGTGATCAATGTCAAAGAACCGGTAATATAACCAAGCGGAGTGAGATGCCTCTTAACTCCATTCTTGAGGTGGAGATCTTTGATGTCTGGGGCATTGACTTTATGGGACCATTCCAGTCATCTCGCGGGAATGAGTATATCTTGGTAGCAGTGGACTACGTGTCCAAATGGGTTGAAGCTGTGGCGTGTCACAAGGCCGATTCAAATGCAGTAAAGCGGCTATTCACAGAGATCATTTTCCCTCGCTTTGGAGTGCCTCGAGCCGTTATCAGTGACGGAGGCAAGCACTTCATCAATCGACAATTCGACAGTCTTCTGAGCCGACATGGGGTCACACATAAGGTACTCTTATCACCCTCAAACTAATGGTCAAGCTGAGATTTCCAACAGGGAGATCAAGTCTATCTTGGAGAAGACTGTTGCAAGGACAAGGAAGGATTGGGCATTGAAGTTGAGCGATGCACTATGGGCCTACCGAACTGCCTTCAAAACCGATTGGCATGAGCCCCTTCAAACTGGTGTACAGAAAGCCGTGTCACTTGCCGGTGGAGATTGAGCACAAGGCATTCTGGGCCACACGAGCAATCAACATGGACATGCTAGCAGCTGGAGAGAAGCGCATCCTTGATTTGCACGAGTTGGAGGAGATGCGCCTACATGCCTATGAGAATGCAAGGATCTACAAGGAGAGGACCAAGCGAGTTCATGACAAGCGCATCGCGCCTCGCGAATTCAGGGAAGGAGATCTTGTACTCTTATTTAATTCTAGATTAAGGCTTTTTCCAGGTAAACTCAAGTCTAGATGGTCCGGCCCATTCGAGGTGAAGAAGGTGTATCCTTTCGGTGCAATCGACATTGGGAATGAAGAATGCGGGACCTTCAAGGTCAATGGTCAGCGTCTCAAGCACTACATCGCTAATCACTCACAAAACGAGCAGTTTGTTCAGACTCTTTCTGACCCCGCTACTGCCGAGCCTTAGAGATAGGTGGTCAAGCTCGAGACCTAAAACAAGGGCTTCTTGGGAGGCAACCCAAGCTCTTTTTATTTTACTTGCACCTTTTAGTTTCATTTCTTTTCTGTTTTCTGCATATTTTCAGTTCAATCATATGCATGAATTTTTATTTTTCTTGTTTTGCACTTAGAAAGATCAGGTTAGAAGATGTCAGAACTCATCAGAGCACACGGGCCGCACACATTTATGCACGGTCCGTGCACACACAAACCGAGGCATATGAAAGGTCGCGCCCCTTCCACGCGCGTTACACCCGACCCTTTCCTTCTATGTTCCGTCTTCTTCTTCATACGGGTACCTTCTCTCCTTCTCTGCCTCACATCCCTCTTCCCCATCTCTCTCAAATCTCTCTACAAACTCCATTGATACGGACCGTGCCCATCTCCACCCGTGTGTGAAACTCTCCACATCTCCTCCACCGCCGCCGTCACCTCTCCTCTCTCCGATCTCTCAACCTCAACCTCTCTGCCCGATCCGTCCTCTCCGTCCGATCTACCAAGCCGTGCCGAAACCATCACCGAAAACCATTCCCCTACCAACCCTCTCCTCTCCTGCGCAGCCACTTCGCGACTCCCCTCTCTCCCCGTTTCCCCATTTTCTGACTTACGGTTCTGCCGAAACCCTAGCCACACAAGGTCCGTGCACACTTCCACACAGCCCGTACACCTACTTGCCAGAAACAGCCAAGTCCTCATACGGCCCATACACTTCAATACACGGTCCGTGCATAACCTCTCCAGAGACAGCAACTATGTATCGCGAACGCCGCTCCAAGTTCGCCCATGAGAGGCCGCGCACACCAACACCTCCACCTTCACCTGAGCCATCTGAGCCGGAATGCTACGACAGTGAGAGTTCCGAGCACTCCTCTGGTGAGTACACTGAATCTGCACAAGAATATGAAGCCATTTTCTTTCCAATCCCCACTCGTCGGATGTTAGGTTTTCTCAAAAAGCTCCGGCGAAGAAAGTATGAAAATACTCGCCGGATTGACCTAGACGCACTCCAAGAGTTGGGGGTAGCAGATGAGTTCCTCCGGCTCACAGAGAGGATAGGCATCGCACCTACCTTCTGGGACATTGAAGCAGACTCTTACAAGAAGCTCACCCAAGAGTTCCTCTCATCCCTCCAGCTCAAAACGGACAATGAAGGCCAGTCCTACATCAAATTCCGTATGTGTCATGAGACTCACCATGTCTGGCTCCCTACATTGTGCGCCTGGTTCGGTTTCAATCCAGAGCCCAAAACTGACGAACTCTATTTTCGTCCAGATATGACAAAAGACCACTTCTGGAACCTAATCACTGGCATGAGACGATCAGAAACGAACAACAAGGACTACAAGGGCCGCAGAATCACTCATCCAGTCCTTCGTTGCATTCAGCGCGCCCTCGCTCATACCATCTATGCGCGTGGCGAGACAGTCTCCCGCACCAACAACGACGATCTCATCATGCTGGACAACATGCTCCGCCCTGATAAGGACCTGGTAAGTCCTGATTTTATGATTCTCATGATTAGGCACTGGCTGGCCATCCAGCAGTCAAGCAAGGTAGGGGGAGTCATCTCATGCGGTGCCTACATCACTTACATCGCCCAACGACTTGGATTACGCATTGAGGGAGATGAGCTATGCAAAGGTCCCACCAATCTGGATTTAGATGCATACAGTATGATCCAATTCATCAAGACCGAAAAAGGCCCTGCTGGCCACAGCGATAGACACTACTGGTGCATGCCGGATGGTACTCAGCACCGGCTTCCACTCGACGCACCCCTCTCATTCACAGACACGACCACTTGGCACTACACCGGACCACGAGGTACTCAGCCACCACCACACCCACCTCCTTCTGCTGATGAGCATATGCATGACGCTCACGACTTCTCCCAGCAGATGCATGCCTCTTCTTCCGCTGCTGCACACCCC
The DNA here is from genome assembly GCA_025461045.1 of Carex parvula. Classification (NCBI taxonomy): domain Eukaryota; kingdom Viridiplantae; phylum Streptophyta; class Magnoliopsida; order Poales; family Cyperaceae; genus Carex; species Carex parvula. Next base: position 290,449 of record JAJGRW010001328.1, read on the forward strand.
TCACACCCCACCGACCCCACCATTCATGACTTGTACCGTCTCATGTCTGATATCAGAGTCACTCAGCTATAGCAGGATGGGCGGCTCACGGAGATTGAGGCTGAGCTTCGCCGTTGGCGCCCCGACCACTGATCAGGTTTGTTTTCTTTTCCCCTAGCTTTACATTTCTCATTTTATCAGTCTTGAAGCATTGAGGACAATGCTCGGACTAAGCTTGGGGGGGAGAACTTTGCATTTAGGACATGTTTACTTTTTATTGCATTTTTAGACGATAAATTTGTGTGATTGCTAGAATTAGGAACTTGTATGAAAATTTTTGGAAATAACCCCATGGTTGACCAAAGAATAGCATAAGATGAGATGTTTTGAGAATTTGAAAAGATGAAAAGTTGAACTGTATTGAGAAAACCATTTTAAAACTGAATTGTGCCTTTCAAATAAGGAAATGAGGATTTTAAATAAAGAAAGATTGGGATATCCATTGGTATGAATGAATACCATTGGATGTGTGTATTCATGGTGTATGCGAAAAATAGAAAACAAAAAGTGATGAAAATAAATAAAAAGATGGAGAACATAAGAGTACTGGCAATAAGTCCTATTGGGCGCCTTTGAGCTCGTCTCCCAAATTTAAAAAGAAGAACTTTTGCATACATCAACACATGAAATCCGCGACTTTCTAACCTAAGCTTGTTCCAAGAAAAAAAAAAATCACCACAAACGAGAGCATAATTTCAGGTAAAATAATGAAATATTGATCAATTCAAGTAACTAGTTTTTACAAATATTGAGGCATCTCGAAATATGAAGTTCATTAGTTAAGTTGTGGGGTGAATCAAAACCGATCAAGGAAAGTCCAAATCATCCAAAAGGATTCTCCGAGTTCTTAACGAAAGCAAGATCATGCAAATTTTTCGTTTTCGCATTTAGGAACTTAATTTGCATTTAGGAATAACCAGCCCGATACCTATGTTGGGATTTCCTGCTTGAGGACAAGCAAGATTTCAGCTTGGGGGGATTTGATATCTCGTTATTTTGTCTACATTCCGACCGAACTTTGCATTAAAACTTGTGTCTAAAACCCCAAAAATGTGTGTATTTCATTGAATATCTATAGGATGTGGTACTGCTGCTTTTTCTTACTTTGTTGCAGGAAACGGGCGAAAAAGAGGAAGGATCTGGAATCTGAAGTAATATACACGGACCGTGCACTTTTGCATACGGACCGTATACCCTCTGCCCAACCACAGACTGGAGACACCAACTCATCAAGACACGGGCACACGGTCCGTGCACTATTGTGTGCGGCCCGTACACGGCAATTCTGGAAACAGAATCCAGAATTGGAAACAGGGGCCAGCTGGAGAGGTCGCGAATGGAAGGCTTTAAAGGCGAGATCCTGGGCATTGGGCTGCTCATTCTGGAGCAGAGAAGGAACCCTAGGAGAAGGAAGTGGCGGCTGAACTTGGAAAAGAAGAAAACAGTGAAAATCGGGAGATTTGCGACGTCTCCTCTTGAATCTTCGAGTTTTGTCATGAACTTCTTATTTATCTCTTGTTTTATTTGCTTTAGAACCATGTTTGAGTAGATTTATTTGTTTCTAGGGTTAAGATCTAGTTGAATGCTTTGTTTTATTTGCTAGTTATTGGAATTTGTATTGGATCTTGTGCTTGTTTGTTGTGTAGTATTTTATTGCTTAGTTGAAATCGATTGAATTGATTTGTTTATCGTTAGATGTATGGCCACATCTAGATGGTATTCCAAGACTTTGATATTCTTTCGACCAATCTAGGTATTTGAGATAGGTTTGTGAACCGGAAGGTGAGACCAAGCGGTAGCCGAAAGGCAAAGTTTTCCTCGTATCGAGAGATCGAGGTTATCTTTAGTAGACCAACAAATAACTTAGGATAATTGAACCAATAAACGAGAGTTGAAGTTTAAGAACCCTAAGAAGGTATAAATTGAGTTTCGTACCAAGCAATTAAGCCAATAAACGAAAGTTGAGGATTATAGACTTAGGTACGGCCAAAACTACTCTGCACAGGAAATCTATACAAAAACCAATAGCTACTGTATCAACTCGAGGGCCACACGGACCGTGTATGAAAGTACACGGCCCGTGCACATTACACACGGCCCGTACATGAAAGTGTACGGACCGGGTACTTGAGGCAAAGCTGAGACGAAGTCGAAAACCCTAGGAACCCCTTTTTATTCATTAAAAACCCAACTAAATTTACTTTGTTATTTTAAATATTGTTATTGAACATTTAGGACTTTAAACAAAACCAAAGCCAACCTTTTGCAGACTTCTAGAGTTTCTATATAATTTAAGTAGAATCCAATCTGTCTCAACCGTCCCTGTGGATCGATACCCGATAATATACTACGTGCTAGGATTGTACACTTGCAATCTGAATCAAAAGTGTATTTAAGGTTAAAAGGTATAGCTTGCTGTACCGAAACTTTGTACTATACCTTTTTGGTGTAACAGTAGTCATAGTTTCTGAGTCTGAGATATAGATGGCTTTTGCTGGAGATGCACCTCCAGCACTTCTGAGTCTCCTACCTATACCTCTGATCACTCAAAAGAGAGCAATGTTTCTTTTAATATTTATAAACTCGTAAATGCTATCGGTTCGGACTGCAAGCGCACAATCCTTATCGAGTAGTATATGCGAGGTCGATCCACAGGGAATATTGGTTCAGTGTCTTGAGCGATCGAATCACAACCTTTCGAAAGGCTAGACGAAATCTGAAATTTGAGAGATGTTTGTTGATCAATGTAAATTAGGAAACAATTAAAAGTAATTAAAATAAAGATAGAGATGAGAATTCCTAGGGTTTCGGCACACCGTTGCCACTCAATCCGTCTTGACAATATATTCCTGTTGCGTCTGATTTCCTGTTGTTGTTTTATGAAAGATAACTACATAGGTCACTGCGATTTATGTTACGCCAGAATGACAGATCTTTCATCGAGACTCTACTCAGGACAATGCGATTTATCTTACGCAACTATCGGGTCTCTTATCTCCCAAATTACTACACAGATCACTGCGATTTACCTTACGCAAATGATGGAATTTGGTCATGCGTTTTGTTGTTCTGGTTTATGGCTTCCCCGCGAAGGTTTTCTTCACATAAACCTAATAGATCTCAACGAGGCTAACTCATCCAAATAGTTCTTTCGAGTTATTAAAGTACTGTCACTACCCTAACAAACTCAAACTAGATCATTGAAATTAGGTGAAGAGATAGTAAATCACAAAAGCATATTCGATACAACAACAAGAAATCATAATCAACAGAAATATATATATCAAAACATCAAGAGTAACAAGGTTTACTGCCTAGCCCTAAGAAAAGGAACTTAGCCGCGGAACGGCATGGTTACAATCACTCCTCTCTTCTCTCTTTAATCAAATCTAACCCTAATTTCAAAGATATCTATTCCCTCTGTCCAGGGGCCTTTTATAGGAGTGTAGGGACGTCTGGAGTTGATTGGAAGCCAAGGAATTGATCTGGAAACAGCTGTCGGCAGTTATTTCCCAAGAGTCGCCTTCGGTTACGGACCGTATCAAGGTGATACGGTCCGTAATGGGACCTTGGCAGTTATGGTTGTAACTTCCTGCGCTATCTTCTGAGCCTGTGCTATGCCTGGTCCGTATTAACCAATACGGGCCGTAACAGGGTCTTAGTCGATAAGCGTTGCTGATCCGATTGACCCGATTCTAGCTCCATTTGATGTAGAATAGTCCCAAAACCTGTTTTCTGCAATAAAACTTAAAGAAGGGTGACAGTAGCCTTTTTCTCTAAATAATTAAACATAAGTGTGAGAAAATATGTAAAACCTAAGCCAAAACCCTACGTAAATCATCATCATTTTGACTCTGATCACGCCTCCCAACTTGAATTGTTGCTTGTCCCCAAGCAACGACATCCCAACTGGTCAAAGATCCGGTCTAGGTTAAACCATACAATCTCAAGGACTTGTTTAAAAAAATTCAATTAGGACTTAGGTTTGGTACAATTGGCATGACAATAAAAATTTAGAACTCTAAAATATTAATGATCTCTCCCTTGAACAATTTATTCACCCCATGATTGACCTCATTATGCTAACCCTAGAAAAATTATTATCGAAAAATCTAATTCACAAATATCCTTAAAATTGAGAGTATTAATTTCCCCTTCGATTATAAATCGATCCCTTCCAACCAATAGGAATTCTAATGATATAAATTTTGATTTTCCTTCCCAATTGATTGGAGCAAAGTACGACAACTAAGTGTGTTGGTACTTGTGACTATTTTTGAAAAATTAAATATGTACAAAAATTTAAAATTTGGGAGGTTTTCTCGAGCCTATTGGTAACCAGTCTTGCGTAGGCACCCGTACTCTTTTTATCCTCCATCTTTTATTCTATATATATATATATATATATATTTTTTTTTTTTTTTCTTTTTCCATATTTTTCTATTTTTTGGGTTTTTCTCTTTTTTCGATTTTTTTGTATTTTTCAATTTTTCTGAAAAATAAAATAACATATTTTTGTGTCACAAGCACCATGATTACACACAATTTCAAGTATTCATTCATACAAGAAATTATTGCATAGTTTCGCTAGGGGTCTATCTATAATAAATGGGTATTCTAAAACACTATCAAATTTAAAAGACTTTGCAAACATAAATTACTCAAAATAAAAATTCTAGGTTTTGCAATTTTTGATCAACTCTCATGGTTAGCAATTAATTGTTCACTTTGAAATTACTAATAATTAAAATTCTGAATTTTTTGTATCATGGTCAATTATCTAAACCTTAGCCTAATTAAATTTTAAAACAATTCCTATTTGATTATCCCACTCCTAAGGAAAAATAAAAATGCAAGCTAGCTAAAAGGCTCAATCTAATCATTCTAGGATTTTCGGTAAAGCCTCCAACCCTAGTCAAAAATTGAGTAAAACTACTAGCATCTAAGAATTTAAAGTGCGAAAAATTTTAAAGATACATGGTCAAATTACCTCCTACCCCCCGAATAAAATTGAGCATTGTCCCCAATGCTCGAGAGGTAAAAATAAAGGAAGTAAGAAAGTAAAAAGACCAGGGAAAGATACAACTCACTGCACCTCAATCCTGAGGTGGTGGAGGTGGTGGATGCTGGATCTCCTCGTAGAATGACGGGTCGAAGAGTCCGTATGGTGGTGGGTGATACTCGAATCCGGAGTCGAGAGCGTACTGATAGTACTGATGTGCCATGTAGCGCGTCTGTTGGATCTCGCGCCTACTCTCGTCTACACTCCTCCGGACCTCCTCCATGCTGTTTCTGATTTCATTAACCTCTTGCTGAATGGTTGTGCTGTTGTGTTCCAATTGGCGGGTGGTCTCTCCCGTTGTCAAGGTTAGCTCGTTGAGGTTAGAGTCCATCCAATTTATCATTTGAATGAACTGGTCAAGCTCTGCTGAAGGGGCATCAGATGGTGCCGCCCCTGAAGACTCGGCCCCCGTGGCCGATGTGTCTGCCTCCCACTCTCGCTGTTGCCGAGCCCGATTTTGCGTTGCGGCTTGACTCTCGATTACATCAATGTAATCTTGAGGTGGCTCATAATCGGGGCTTGCGTGGCGTGCCATTTTCCATGAGGCCCTACTGCGGAGATTGAGATGTCTAAAAGGGAATTGCAAGATTCCCTTCGGAGATTTATAGAAGTAGGGACCTGGGTAGTGGCCGGTGACAATTTTCATGGCTTGGAGGCATGGTATGTCAATCTGTCGGAGCCCGCTTGCCTCTTTGAGATGATTGATCGGAAGATCGAGATGGTTGGCTAAGATCGTGACCACGAACCCGATGGAGATCTTGCCTTTATCTTTTTTGGCTAGTGTGACCTCACGGATTTGTTTGCAAAGGAGATGGCCAAGGTGAGGTCGCACTAGTGTTGGCTCGATCATGCATTTGAGGAGATGGAGCTCGGGTAATGTTACCTTGGATGAACTCTCGCCTCTTGCAAAAATGGAATTGGCGAGAATAATTTGCAAGAAGCGGATTTGTGGGTTGATGATTCTGCTTGCCGGTCGAGTTGAATTCTGATTATCTTCTGTGATGCTGTACCAGAGCTCACGGTAGTCGGGAGAATCGAAAGTGCCGCTATCGACGAGGTCGAAGATGGCGCAGAAATCACACATGGAGAGTGTGTATCGCTCACCAAGCATTAGGAGGTAATGAACTCACGGGTGAGGTCGTCATAGACCGGGACATCCACCAGCTTGTTGAGAAAGTCCCAAATGTGAACCCTTTTGGCTAGAGTTTTGAATTGGGCGAGGAGGTTGAGTTCTTGCAGGGTTTCGATGTGGATGGCCTTGTGGTTCACGATTTTATTGTCTTCCAACTTTTCGAAGACTCGGGCGTGTGCTCTTGAGGTGAATTTGATATCCAGGGGGATATATTGCGGCTCCTCCCTTGGTTGTGGCTCATTTTGAGGAGGAGATTCCGGCAATTCTTCTCGCTCGGGACTTTGTTCGGGCGATCGTGGAATCTGAGAAGAAGACTCCCCCCTTTTCTTTTTGCCTAGTCCTGTTAGAGTTTTTAGAAGACCTCGTGTTTTCGGGGCCATTTTTAGAATTTAACCTCCTCTGTTACGGGCCGTATTGGGTCAATACGGTGTGGTTACGGACCCGTGTGCTGGTGAAATTTGGTTAAGGACAGGACTTAATACGGGCCGTATTGACGGATACGGACCGTAATGGACTGATACTGGTTTGGCAAGAAACCGAGAAAACCTAATTTTTTTTTTTTTTTTTTGTAATTATCGTGATTTTTGGTTCTAAACTAAGTTTAAAACAGAAAATGTGCTAAAGTTAAATTGCAAAGAAAGAGGATAGACTAAAGATAGAAACAAAATTGAAAAACAAGAGAAAATGGGAGAAGAACCGAAAAATGGTGGAGATTGGTGCCTTTGGTTGATACGGGTCGGAGTTGGTGCTGATTGGGGGTTCAGCGGCAGTGCGAGAAGTGGTTGAGGCGATCTCCTTAGTGGCCGGCGGTTATTTGCGAGGTTGGCTCGGGTTTTTGCAAGAAAATGAATAGGGAGGAGAGGAAGGGGGAAGAGAAGTAGAGAAGGAAGAGAAGAGGGGAGGTGAAACGGGAGAGGGCCCAAAGTAGAAAATTTCTATTTTGAACGGTTACCCAACTTCGCACCTCTTCGTTAACGGGTTTCAATTTCACAGACCGGTCTTTGATACGGACCGTATTGGCTGATACGGTCCGTATTCGATCCAGAAATTTGAATCCTGATAACTTCCAACTTCTGCTTTGAATACGGTCCGTATTGGCTGATATGGACCGTATTAGCTACTGACCTGCTTTTCCTCTGGACTCTTGATCCGTATTCATTGTTCCAGCCCGTATTGGCTGATACGGTCAGTAACAGAGAATATTTTCTTGACTTTTCCAATGTTTTTAACCGAGCCCTTCCTCTAGCATGTTCACCTGGTCATAGAAAAATGAGTGAATGTGATTCGTTCCCCAGTTAATATCCTAATTAAATTGAAAATAAATAATTATGCGAAAATTATAAAAGTGGCCTTGGGTTGCCTCCCAAGAAGCGCTTGTTTTGAGTCGTTAGCTTGACTTTGTGTTGCATCAGTTTCTTCCAGATACCCTCCCGTCAATGCAAGCGGGTTGCTTGTCGGGTGGTTTGCCTTCAGCGTCTTCTGTGGTTTCCTCATCACTGTCCTTCTTGAAGAAGTCGGTTGGTATTTGAGGTCCGGGGTCGAATGCCAGACTTACACCGAGTACTGCTTCAACCTCGTCCAGTCTTTGAGAAATTGCATCGAGTTCTTCGCGTAGGTTTCTGATTAGTGCTATGGCTAAGAGAGAATAGTTCCTATGGGTTGCGATATTAGGACTTCTGTTTAGATCATCGGTTTGTGTTGTCACGGAAGTTGGATGGACCTGACTGTTGTCTTGTACAATAAACAGTCTTTCCACTTCTTCTTCGTGTGCCATTTCTTCGTTATCTCCAATTTCATTCATTCGCAATTCATCATTGCCATCCTCATCCATTGTTTCCAAATTATAGACAAGACTTATGTCAGGAGGGACCTTAACCTCATTCATGCTGAAGATCATTTTGTTCTCGCCAACATTGAGTGAGATTTTTCCATTTCTAACATCAATCATTGCCCCACATGTGGCGAGGAATGGCCTTCCAAGGATGATAGGAATATGCTCATCTTCTTCCATATCAATTACCACAAAATCTGCTGGTATCCAAAATTTACCGACTTTGATTGGGATATCACGCAACATTCCTTCAGGATATCGAATTGATCGGTCAGCCAGTTGCAATGAGATCCGTGTTGGTGACAGGTCTCCACATTCCAATCTGTCAAATACTACCTTAGGCATCAGACTCACACTTGCTCCCATATCGCATAAAGCTCTCTTAAAATCGGTTGTGCCAATGGTGCATGGTATTGAGAAACTTTCCGGATCTTTCAACTTTATCGGTAATTTGCTTTGCACGAGCGCACTGCATTCCAGATTGAGTGGAACTGTTGAGAGTTCTTGGAGTCTACTTCGATTTGAAAGATCCTCCTTCAGAATTTTAGCATACGAGGGTATGCTCGCAATTGTTTCAGTGAAGGGGATTGTGACATGTTGTTGTTTGAGTGTCTCCTTGGATCTCGCGAGTTGCTGTTCATTGTGTTTGACAGGCCTTGGAGGGAATGGCAGAGGTGGCTTGTAGGGTGGTGGTGAAATGTATTCAGGTTCGGGTTGTCGCTCGTCTCCACCTACGGTGTCATTCTTCTCCTGAGTAAGGTCTGTCTGTAGTTCGAATACGGGCTGCTCCGGTGGTTGCGGCTCGTACTCTTCTGAATGTGATGGCTCTGCATGTATCTCATCGGAAGTTTGATCGGGTATGGGAGGTCCCTGATAAGCTGTACCGCTCCTTAGTGTTATGCTCTTGCAAGTCTCTCTTGGGTTTTCTTCCGGTTGGCCCGGAAATTTGCCTTTTCCACGTGTGATAGTTGAGAGTTCTTTTGCCATCTTAGAGACATTGTCTTCTAAGTCTTTGTTGCGGTTTGTCAAGGATTCGATCTTTTGTGCGATTTCGGCGTTAGCCTTCTCTTGCTTCTCTAGGAATCTCTCCATTAGTGATGTGATGTCTGGTTGCTGCGGTTGATTGTATTGCCTTGGTTGGTAATTCTGTTGAGGATTATTGTATCTTGGCTGAAAATTGGATTGTGGTTGGTAGTTCTGTTGAGGTGCAGCAGGCCTTTGGTTGTTTGCGTATGAGAAATTCGGATGGTTTCGGTTGTTTGGATGGTATGTGTTGTAGGCGGGCTGAGGTCGAAAGCTGTTATCAATTGCATTTGCTTGCTCCATGTCTTCCTCAGGTTCCGTCATATTCATACATTCGGTCATCTCATGCGCTCCTCCGCAATAGCCACATGCTGTTGCGGCATTGACTGCTGCTACCGTTCGCTGCTTGGTCTGCTTGTTAAGTGTCATTTGCAAAGCATCAATCTTTGCGCTCAGCATGGAGATATCATCTACTCGGTGCATGCCAGGTGTTGGCGCTGGCTTCTTTCGCTCAGGGATCCAGTAGTGTTGGTTGATTGCAATCTCTTCAATTAGGTTGTAAGCCTCGTCAGGTTCCTTGTTCATGATTGCTCCTCCTGCAGAAGCATCAATAGACAACCTATCCGTAGGGTTTAGACCATTATAAAAAGTTTGGACAATCAGCCATCTTTCTAGACCATGATGTGGACAACACCTTAACATATCCTTATATCTATCCCATGCCTCACACAATGTTTCACCATCTCTTTGTTCAAAATTAGTAATTGCATTTCTAAACCTTGAAGTTTTGGACGGTGGAAAATATTTTGCAATAAACATATTAAACAATTGGTCCCAAGTTTGAATAGAATTGGCCGGTAAAGAAAACAACCATGCTCTTGCTTTATCTTTTAATGAGAATTGAAATAGCCTTAGCCTGATTGCTTCATCGGTAACTCCGTTGATCTTTATCGTCTCGCATATCCCTAGGAAAATTGACAAATGAAGATGTGGGTCTTCATGTGGCAATCCTCCAAATTGCTGTTGTGAAACCATATTTATGAGAGCAGGTTTGATCTCAAAATTACGGTTTGTAACAGTTGGCGGGTTTATACTAGAATTAGGATCATTCGCGCGCGGTACGCAATAGTCTCTTAGAAGTTTGGGTCTTGCTGCATCGTGAACTCCATTGTTAATCGGTTCGTTCGGTGGGATATTCATGTTGATCGAATCTGAGTCCTCTTCGCCTTCAGAATTACTGGATGAAGAACTATGATTGGTTCTTATCGGTGATTTGGAAGCGAATTGTCCTCTCCTACTAGCAATCCTCTCGGATCTTCGTACGGATGATTCGGCCAGCGTGCAATGTTCCTAAAAAAAGAAAAGAAAATCTGAAATTTAAACTAAAAACCGAAAATAGAAAGAAAATAAAAAAAAAAAAAAAAAGAAAAACGAAATTAAAAATAAAAGAAAAATGAAAATAAAGAAAGTAAAAAGAAATCTAGGCGTTTCTAATTAATTGGATTCAATGGTCAAAACAAGGGCGTCTTTCGAGGCCTTGCACAATGAACCGTTATTCCCCGGCAACGGCGCCAAAAAGCTTGATCACTCAAAAGAGAGCAATGTTTCTTTTAATATTTATAAACTCGTAAATGCTATCGGTTCGGACTGCAAGCGCACAATCCTTATCGAGTAGTATATGCGAGGTCGATCCACAGGGAATATTGGTTCAGTGTCTTGAGCAATCGAATCACAACCTTTCGAAAGGCTAGACGAAATCTGAAATTTGAGAGATGTTTGTTGATCAATGTAAATTAGGAAACAATTAAAAGTAATTAAAATAAAGATAGAGATGAGAATTCCTAGGGTTTCGGCACACCGTTGCCACTCAATCCGTCTTGACAATATATTCATGTTGCGTCTAATTTCCTGTTGTTGTTTTATGAAAGATAACTACATAGGTCACTGCGATTTATGTTACGCCAGAATGACAGATCTTTCATCAAGACTCTACTCAGGACAATGCGATTTATCTTACGCAACTATCGGGTCTCTTATCTCCCAAATTACTACACAGATCACTGCGATTTACCTTACGCAAATGATGGAATTTGGTCATGCGTTTTGTTGTTCTGGTTTATGGCTTCCCCGCGAAGGTTTTCTTCACATAAACCTAATAGATCTCAACGAGGCTAACTCATCCAAATAGTTCTTTCGAGTTATTAAAGTACTGTCACTACCCTAACAAACTCAAACTAGATCATTGAAATTAGGTGAAGAGATAGTAAATCACAAAAGCATATTCGATACAACAACAAGAAATCATAATCAACAGAAATATATATATCAAAACATCAAGAGTAACAAGGTTTACTGCCTAGCCCTAAGAAAAGGAACTTAGCCGCAGAACGGCATGGTTACAATCACTCCTCTCTTCTCTCTTTAATCAAATCTAACCCTAATTACAAAGATATCTATTCCCTCTGTCCAGGGGCCTTTTATAGGAGTGTAGGGACGTCTGGAGTTGATTGGAAGCCAAGGAATTGATCTGGAAACAGCTGTCGGCAGTTATTTTCCAAGAGTCGCCTTCGGTTACGGACCGTATCAAGGTGATACGGTCCGTAATGGGACCTTGGCAGTTATGGTTGTAACTTCCTGCGCTATCTTCTGAGCCTGTGCTATGCCTGGTCCGTATTAACCAATACGGGCCGTAACAGGGTCTTAGTCGATAAGCGTTGCTGATCCGATTGACCCGATTCTAGCTCCATTTGATGTAGAATAGTCCCAAAACCTGTTTTCTGCAATAAAACTTAAAGAAGGGTGACAGTAGCCTTTTTCTCTAAATAATTAAACATAAGTGTGAGAAAATATGTAAAACCTAAGCCAAAACCCTACGTAAATCATCATCATTTGACTCTGATCAACCTCTAGGTGTACCAGCAAAATTTTTCCTGCCCAAACCATTAGAGGAAACAGTAGTGGGCTTCCCAGACTTTTTGAGGGCCTTAGTAGGTAATCTGATGGATAAGGGTTTTGGCATTTTTCTCCCCCAGGTAAACTTCTTTTTTGGGACAGGGGTACGATGTGCTGGGTTATTAATTGGGTCATACACCTATTTGGCAGCAGGTTTAGCAGGGGCACTGCTCTGGCCCTTGGTAAGAAGCTTAAATCTTTCCACTTTGTCTAATATAGTTTCAGTTTCATCTTCCTCATCACTGTTTTGAGCTGTTTCAATAGTGACTGACATGGGGGAAGGGGGGATATGTGGAGAAGCAGGATCTGTGGTTGTCACTGGGATAATAATAGGCTCTGAGGTAGTTATTGGTACAGAAAAAGGAGCAGTTACTGGTACAGAAATAGGAGCAGCAGATAGAGCTGATGCTGGACCAGGTATAGGAGCAGCAGATGGAGCTGACAGTGTACCAGGTAAATGAGTCTGAGCATTTGAGGGAGGGATGCTCACATTGCTAGGCCCAGCCCCTTGATCTCCAAAATTGTCTCTCCTCTGTGCAGCCCAGGTGAGGATCTGCATTACCTCATCAACCAGCTCTTCTTCAAGATCTTTTCCTCTGTGTTCTCCCTCCTTTACCAGAATAGGACCTCCAAATCTCAAAGGAGGTTGGTTTGGGTAAGGATTTCCATTAGTGTTGTCATTCATATTAACCATACGTATACTTCCTCCTCCCTGCCCAGTGTTAGTAGTGGTTTCAGTTGCCAGTCTCCCAGTGGCTGGGCCGAGACCCTGTCCCTTCCGGTCACCAGCCCCGAATTCGGTACCATTAGGATAGGGCCGCCCTTGATTACGCCTAGTCCAGGCATTTAACCCCTCTGTGTTTTCATTTTCCACCTCTATGTCTATATTATACATATACATCACTCCTGCTGGGTCTCGGTACGGTACCAGGTGGGACTTAGTAAGGAGTTTAAGGTCACAAAAGGCAAGTTTAACTCTCACAAACCTGACATCATACCCGCTTTAAGTAGCAGGGTCAATTTCTTGAACAAATGCACCAAACGGATTGAAAACCCAATCATAATCTGCAAATTCATCCATAAAGATCGGAAAATTGTAAATCCTTACCCAGACCGTTTGTAGGGGTATACCTTGTCCAAATTCCTTTTCCCATGCGATTATTGGAAACTGGACATCACCAAGGCGGAGGTAACCGCGAGATGCCACCGAGTCAAGCCATGTCGGGTTTGGAGCTTTAATCAAATACTTGAACTCATCGAAGACCGAGGCAACCCATCTGTGTTGATCGAATTGGCTGCGGAGGACATTCTCTACTTTCTCAGGGCCCCAAGCAGCAATGTCGTCTAATACAAAGCTGAGCATCAGATTTGCCTCGATCGCCTGTGATCGGGGAGTTGCAACCAGAGTCACTAGCGGCGGCTTGATCGACATCGGATCAGCGCAAGCAACCCGGGATCTAGTCACTGTCGAAAGCGCTGAAGTTTTGTTTCTAGGTTAGGATTATAAGAAAGAGGGGAATGGATCGCGCTGTGCGACATTCGGTTGCTTTTTGCCCCACTTTATTACACGCGAAACATAATTGTTTGTTCCTACAATCCTTTGCCAGATGCCCCTGATCTCCGCATTTCATGCAGATCGGATGGTGAGGAGTTTATCGCCGCCGAATCTCTGCAATTCTTCTTTTCACGATCTCTGCATTGGATCGTGGCAGTATCTGTGGGATTTTCTGACGCCAAGGCACATAAGTGATCTGTGTAATAGCACTGTAAGAAGGTCGATGTGGGCCTGGAAAGCCCGAATTGGGATACTCCGCCATTAATGGCGCGGAAAGGCCAGCCGTAGTATGTGCATCAATAAATTTGGAACGAAATCTCTCGCATAGAAAGCCCAAACGCGCTCGCTGGGCTTGTGCCATGGGGGAGATCTACCTTGATTTACAAATTTTCGCCTTTTGTTTTTCTCTTTTTTTTTGTTTTTCCCATTTTTGTTCTTTTGTATTTCCTATTTTTTTTTCGATTTTCTCTTTTTTTCTAAATCGCCTGAAAATCGTTTTTTTCCAGCTAAGTTTATCCGTCAACAAGTGGATCGTCATATAGTAATCATTCCACTGATATAATAATCATACTTTTGAGAGCGGAAGTATTTATTTACTTATATAATAACTCATGCAGTGATGCAGAGCCACTGTGACTCGTCATTTAAGTTGCTGGTAGTACTGGCCAAGATGATGTACGCTGGAATTTGAATGCTTCAGGGAGTTTTTCTGTCAGTTCGGCTTATCAAGGTCTTAAAAACAAACCAATGGTGACCTCCTCTGTGCATAGAACCTGGAAACTGAAGGTACCACCAAGAATTCAGATATTTGGGTGGCTGGTATACCACAAAAAAATCTTAACAGCTGAAAATCTGCAAAAAAAGGGCTGGATCATGCTTAGTATGTACGTCTGTAATGTGTAGATCGCAATGTGAATTAGTCCAACATTTGTTTACAGAATGTCACATTGCATACAGCTATATGAAAGAGTAACCCTCAAGTTTGGTCTGATGGCTAGGAACTGGAAAGAAATTTTAAGTAGGGAAGGGGCGCACAAATGGATAGCTAAAAAAGGAGAAGATAAGAAGATAAGGGCAATACTTCTTTTGGCCATGTTCATTTGTTGGAGAGAGAGATGTTCAAGAATATTTAGAGAAGAGAATAAGACCGTGTCGGATCTGGTACTAGAAGTGCAGGATCAGTGGAACTGCTTAAATGAGAGGAGGAGTTTTCCAGATTGAACCTTTTAATTATTTTTCTTTCTTTTTATCTTTTTTTGTTTTCTGTTTTCATAAAAACATATAAATTCAACCCTGTTGAATTGATCTTTAAAAATGTAAGTTGGCTCTCTTTTGGAGCCTGTTATTAATAAAGCAAAATAAGAACTAGATCCTTATTTTATTTTTTAAAAAAAAACTCATGCAGTGATGCAGAGCCACTGTGACTCATCATTTAAGTTGGGATCAGATTAATTTCAACATGGGTTTTCTCTGGCCAACTGTTACTTTATATCTTGGGTTCAAGCAATATGGAAAGATCACATGTTATTTGTGTTTTAACTGGATTAGGTATCAATTCTATTTATATTTTGAATTCATACATATTTTACATTTGTGGATATTTAGTAGGACGACATGGCACGCTTTCATTGATGGACAACCCAAAATTGAAAAAGCTTCCAATGACTGTTATGACTTTACATATTCAAAATCTACCATTAAGTTCCATAGCATTTTGGCATGAAATGTATAGATTGAACTGGTCATCCAAATGACATGGTCTTAAATGAAATCTAAATCATAAAAGTGTTACACAAGTCAATAAACCTCCAATGCATTTTCATGTGTTTAATTTTGTCAAGATCTAAAACGTGTTAGCTTGAGTGCGCTGGTGTAAAAAGGTTCTAGTTTGAGAAAATTTTACAAGTAGACACGTAGGTAAGATACAGGAATCATCTCATTTTACACCTCGAAATTTTTTTTTTTTCATTAAAAAAAAAGTACGAGCTCGTTCATTAATGAAGTGCGAGCCTAGGAGCAGGAGGTAGAGAAATGGTTTTCATCAACAGATCTGAATTGTGCCAACAGCTCGTTCATTAATGAACGACATGTTGCGTGTCAAATTAGATATAATTCAACTAAAATTGATATTTACGAGAAAACATTCATCAGTAAGTGATCAAGATACATTTTTTTTTTTGAGAAAGAAATATCGAGATACATACTTGCGAAGGTTTAAGTGGGTGCTTCAGTGTTTAGACTGGGCAGAGGAGAGAAGGCAACTAAATAACTTAAAAGTTCAGTTTGCTAATTGAATTGAGGTTAAGCACATATTATGCTTAGCACGGGACAAGGAAACAATGTTTAGATAGGGGCATAGGGTAGAGGGTAAATTTTTATTTTTCTAATAAAGGATAAAATTGGTAATTTATAAATTTAAAATGAGTTTAAACAAAAACTCACTGTTAATTAGTTCGGTTGGAGAGAGCGAGAGAGAAACGAGCGAAGCACTTGGGCGATTGGGCTTCTCAATTTTCTTCCCCATCTCAATTCTCCCTGGGCTTGATCCAGGATGGATCCTTTCCCTCCCTTTGCGTTTAAAGACCTTGAGCCTTCGATCAAGGCCCTAACGGAAGCTCTCCAGGCTGTCATGGCGCCTCGCGTTGGGCCATATCAGCAGGCTTTAACCAAGACTATTCCTCGTGCGGCCCCTGTCGCTAGATCTCCGAATCCCAAGGGGCAAGATGATCGGGCGGGTCGACCCGTCCGATCGGACGCAGCTAGGTTAAAAATGGCAGAACTCCGCCGCCTTTCCTCTCTACATTCACCCTGGTGCTTTCGGTGTGGATCTAAAGGTCACCTTGCTCCTGCCTATAGAAACGCGGTGGTTTGCTTCGCTTGCAACCGCCTCGGTCACCGATCTTCTCAATGCAGAGCACTCGGATCAGCGAGAGCACAAACACACCCTCCCCCACCTCCTGCTCCTCAGTCTGTTGCGCCAGTGACCTCCGCCCCGACTGTCCACCAGACCAAACCTCCTCTCCTCCCTACTCCTCTCATTTCTCCTACCACCTCCACTCCCTCTTACCCGCACACCACTGTTCCGATCCAATCGACCACCTCCGATCGGGTCTCAATGCCTTATGGTTTTGCTCTCCGCTCCATGATTCGCACTTTCCATGCTACTGCTGCCAGTGAAAACTTAGAAGCGGCTTTTAAAATGAGCTTCTTACTCACTGATGTTGAGCGTTAGGGACCGGAACGCATTGCGGTGGCTCTTTACAAGATGAGTGACCCTCAGTCACGCCATCAGTGGATCGTTCGAGTTTTTGATGACTTTCGCTATTTGATCCTTGCTCCGTCACAGTTTTGGCTAGATTCTGTGCTACCTAAGCGCTCCCTCCAGTTAGAGAACCGCGACATACCGATTCAGGAATGGGATCCGAGTTACGCTCAAGGGATGCGGATGATCCCAATCTGGATCAGGATCAGGGGTTTCCCAATGATGTTGTGGCAAACCGCTGAATTTGAGATGCTGATTGAAGACTTTGGTGCGATTTTGTTGGATCAGGATCCGAATACTGTCAACTATTGGGATTGGAGATATGCTCATTTGAAAATAGGTATATGTGACCCCAAACTCCTTCCTGATTCGCACTGGATCATGTATAAGGATGCCAGTGGCCATGTCTCTCGCTATGTCATCCTGTTTGAGATCGAACATGATCGTGCAGGCTCATACTTCAATCCAAATAGGCCTAGATCGGAGGGTGGCTCTTGGGTGCCGCGGCTGGGTTCTGGTTCCCGACCCCCTCTGGTCTGGGTTCTTCATCCCTCGGCCCTTCCAAGTCGGCTCCTTCTTCTGACACTTCTTTTGAGCCTCCATTTTCTCATGGCTCTTCTTCTCAATCTGGTATGTCTGAAACTGGTACGGTTCCTTCCGAACCGGTGCTAGTTGATGCCGTATTACCTAAGCCAGCTCCAATATTACTAGCTGCTGCCTCCTCGCCTCCTGATACTGTCTCGGTTCCAGTTGAAGTCTCGGTTCCTGTGGCCATCTTCCCTAACCCTTCCTTGAGGACAACTACACAACCAGTGGAACTGTCTCACCCTGAAACAGAGGTGCTGGTCCCTGTTGTAGTTCCCTCCCCTGATCCACCATTGAGGATGCACACTGAACTACTGATACCTACTGACACCGGGGCACCTGAGGTGGCGGGTGAGGCACTGCTGAGTGAGGGGGCCTCGTTTGAGGAAGCCTTAACTGAGACTAAATCTACTCACTCGGTTGAACTAGCCCTGCCTGATGATACCAACCCTCTCATGCCAGTGACTATTGTCAACATGACGGGACCTAGGAAGAGTGTGCGATTGTTAAAAATCCAGGGCCTTAACACGTCAGTTCTGAGTATGGCGATGAAGAGAGCACGTGAGAAGCACTTGGAAGAGGCTCCTGCTAAAGGTAACACTTTACTTGATTCTTTTCCTTTTACTCGATTGACTAATTCTGAAGTGGCATCTCTGTTTGAGGTCTATCGTATTTCTTTGGGTCATTCTGATGCCCAACGTGATTTTGTTATTAATAATATGCTTGCTTGCCCCAGACCCTCCTTTGAGGATGTTTTACTTCAGGCTTTGGCATTGACTAAAGAAACTGAACATTCGGTTTTAATTGATTCTAACTTAGGGATTTCATGTTGTGTTAAATGAATATTTTAAACTGGAATATTCGGGGTCTTTAATGCTTGTACAAAGCGGAGCATTTTGGCTGATTTGATTACCTTTTGATCAGAGTCAAAATAATGATGATTTACGTAGGGTTTTGGCTTAGGTTTTGCATATTTTCTCACATTTATGTTTAATTAATTAGAGAAAAAGGCTACTGTCACCCTTCTTTATGTTTCATTGTAGAAAACAGGTTTTGGAACTATTTTACACCGAATGGAGCTAGAATCGGGTCAATCGGATCTAGCAACGTTCATCGACTAAGTCCCTGTTACGGCCCGTATTGCCTAATACAGACCAGGCCTAGCATTTGACCAGAAGATAGCGCTGGAAGCATTAAACCCTAACCGTCAAGGTCCTAATACGGACCGTATTACCCAATACGGTCCGTATCCGAAGGCGTCTCTTGGGGAATAACTGCCGACAGCTGTTTCCAGATCAGTTTCTTAGCCCCTACTCAACCTCTACACGGTCCCTACACTCCTATATAAGGCCCCTGGGTAGAATGATTAGTTATCTTTGTAATTAGGGTTAGATCTGATTAAAGTGAGAAGAGAGGAGTGCCTGTAATGATGCCGTTCCGCGGCTAAGTTCCTTTTCTTAGGGCTAGGCAGTAAACCTTGTTACTCTTGATGTTTTGATATATATATTTCTGTTGATTATGATTTCTTATTGTTGAAACAAATGCTTTTGTGATTTACTATCTCTTCATCTAATTTCAATGATCTAGTTTGAGTCCGTTAGGGTAGTGACAGTACTTTAATGGTAAGAGAAACTATTTGTATGAATTAGCCTCGTTGAGATTTATTAGGTTTATGTGAAGAAAATCTTAGCGGGGAAACCATAAACCAGACCAACAAAACGCGTACCAAATTCCATCACTTGCGTAAAGTAAATCGCAGTGATCTGTGTAGTAATTTGGGGTATTTGAGAGATCAGACATTTGCGTAAGGTAAATCGCAGTGTCCTATGTAGAATCTCGGTGAAAGATCTGTCATTCTCGCGTAACATAAATCGCAGTGACCTATGTGGTGTCTTTCATTAAACAACAATAGGAAATCAGACGCAACAGGAATATATTATCAAGGCAGATTGAGTGGCAATGGTGTGCCGAAACCCTAGGAATTCTCATCTCTATCTTTATTTTAATTACTTTTAATTGCTTCCTAATTTACATTGATCAAAACAACATCTCTCAATTTACAGATTTCGTCTAGCCTTTCGAAAGATTGTGATTCGATCGCTCAAAGCATTGAACCAATATTCCCTGTGGATCGACCTCGTATATACTACTCGATAGGATTGTGCGCTTGCAGTCCGAACCGATAGCATTTACGAGTTTATAAATATTAAAAGAAACATTGCTCTCTTTTGAGTGATCAAGCTTTTTGGCACCGTTGCCGGGGAATAACGGTTCATTATGCAAGGCCTCGCGAGACGTCCTTGCTTTGACCATTGAATCCAATTAATTAGAAACGCCTAGATTTCTTTTTATTTTCTGCATTTTTATTTTTCTTTTATTTTCAATTTCGTTTTTATTTTTATTTTCTTTTTATTTTCAGTTTTTAGTTTAATTTTCATATTTTCTTTTCTTTTTAGGAAACCGCACGCTGGCCGAATCATCCGTACGAAGATCCGTGAGGATTGCTAGTAGGAGAGGACAATTCGCTTCCACATCACGATAAGAACCAATCATAGTTCTTCATCAAGTAATTCTGAAAGCGAAGAAGACTCAGATTCGATCAACATGAATATCCCACCAAACGAACCGATCAACAATGGAAGACAAAACAATGGTGAAAATGAAGTTCACGATGCAAGCAAGACCCAAACTTCTACGAGACTATTGCGTACCGCGCGCAAATGATCCTAATTCTAGTATAAACCCGCCAACTGTTACGAACCGTAATTTTGAGATCAAACCTGCTCTCATAAATATGGTTTCGCAACAGCAATTGGAGGATTTCCACATGAAGATCCGCATCTTCATTTGTCAATCTTCCTAGGGATATGCGAGACGATAAAGATCAACGGAGTTACCGATGAAGCAATTAGGCTAAGGCTATTTCAATTGTCATTAAAAGATAAAGCAAGAGCATGGTTGTTTTCCTTACCGGCCAATTCCATTCAAACTTGGGACCAATTGTTTAATGTGTTTATTGTAAAATATTTTTCACCATCCAAAACTTCGAGATTTAGAAATGCAATTACTAATTTTGAACAAAGGGATGGTGAAACATTGTGTGAGACATGGGATAAATATAAGGATATGTTAATGTGTTGTCCACATCATGGTCTAGAAAGATGGCTGATTGTCCAAACTTTTTATAATGGTCTAAACCCTATCGATAGGTTGTCTATTGATGCTTTCGCAGGAGGAGCAATCATGAACAAGGAACCTGACGAGGCTTACAACCTAATTGAAGAGATTGCAATCAACCAACACTACTGAATCCCTGAGCGAAAGAAGCCAACTTCAACACCTGGCATGCACCGAGTAGATGATATATCCATGCTGAGCGCAAAGATTGATGCTTTGCAAATGGCACTCAACAAGCAGACCAAGCAGCGAACGGTAGCAGCAGTCAATGCCGCAACAGCATGTGGCTATTGTGGAGGAGCGCATGAGATGACCGAATGTATGAATGTGACGCAAACTGAGGAAGAAATGGAGCAAGCAAACGCAATCGACAATAGCTTTCGACCTCAGCCCGCTTACAATACATACCATCCGAATAATCGAAACCATCCAAATCTCTCATACGCAAACAATCAGAAGCCTGCTGCACCCCAACAGAACTATCAACCACAGCCCAATTATCAACCAAGATACAACAATCCTCAACAGAATTATCAACCAAGGCAATACAATCAACCACAGCAACCTGACATCACATCATTAATGGAGAGATTCCTAGAGAAGCAAGATAAGGCTAACGCCGAAATCGCACAAAAGATTGAATCCCTAACAAACCGCAACAAAGACTTGGAAGACAATGTCTCTAAGATGGCAAAAGAACTCTCGAGTATTACACGCGGAAAAGGCAAATTTCCGGGCCAACCGGAAGAAAACCCGAGAGAGACATGAAAATGCATAACGTTAAGGAGCGGTACAGCTTACAAGGGACCTCCCATGCCCGATCAAACTTCCGAAGAGATGCATGCAGAGCCATTGCATTCCGAAGAGTATGAGCCGCAACCACCGGAGCCGCCCGTATTCGAACTGCAGACAGACCTTATCAAGGAGCAGAATGACACCGTAGGTGGAGACGAGCGACAACCCGAACCTGAATACATTTCACCACCACCCTACAAGCCACCTCTGCCATTCCCTCCAAGGCCTGCCAAGCACAAGATGGAGCAGCAATTTGCGAGATTCATGGAGACACTCAAGCAATTACAAGTCACAATCCCCTTCACTGAAGCAATTGCAAGCATACCCTCGTATGCTAAATTTCTGAGGGAGATTCTTTCAAATCGAAGTAGACTCCAAGAATTCTCAACAGTTCCGCTCAATCTGGAATGTAGTGCGCTCGTGCAAAGCAAATTACCGACAAAGTTGAAAGATCCGGGAAGTTTCTCGATACCATGCACTATTGGCACAACCGATTTCAAGAGAGCTTTGTGTGATCTAGGGGCGAGTGTGAGTTTGATGCCTAAGGTAGTATTTGATAAATTGGAATGTGGAGACCTATCACCAACACGGATCTCATTGCAACTAGCTGACCGATCAATTCGATATCCTGAAGGAATGTTGCTTGATATCAGGTTGGTAAATTCTGGATACCAGCCGATTTTGTGGTAGTTGATATGGAAGAAGATGAGCAGATTTCAATCATCCTTGGAAGGCCATTCCTCGCCACCTGTGGGGCAATGATCGATGTTAGGAATGGGAAGATTTCACTCAATGTTGGCGAGAACAAAATGATCTTCAACATGAATGAAACCAAAGTCCCACCTGACATAAATCATGCTTACAATTTGGAAACAACGGACGAGTATGGCAATGATGAATTGCGAATGGATGAATTTGAAGACATCGAAGAAATGATGCACGAAGCAGAAATGGAGAGATTGTTCATTGTACAAGATGACGGTCAGATCCATCCAACCTCCGTGACAGCACAAACCGATGATCTGAACAAGAGCCCCAATATCGCAAACAACAGGAATTATTCTCTCTTAGCCCTTGCATTAATCAAAAACCTACGCGAAGAACTCGATGTAATTTCTCAAAGACTGGACGAGGTCGAAGCAGTACTCGGAGTAAGTCTGGCATTCGACCCCGGGCCTCAAACATCAACCGACTTCTTCGAGAAGGGCGATGATGATGAAACCACAGAAGACGCTGAAGGCAAGCCACCCGACAAGCAACCCCCTTGCATTGACGGGAGGATATCCGGAAGAAACTGATGCGACACAAAGTCAAGCTAACGACTTTAAACAAGCGCTTCTTGGGAGGCAACCCAAGGCCACTTTTATATATTCGTATAAATTATTTATTTTCAGTTTGATTAGGACTTTAACAAAGAAACAACTCATACCCACCTTTTTCCCATGATCAGGTAAGCATGCTGGAGGAATGCTTGATTAAAGACAGATCGGAAGATGGAAAAATACTCTCTGGTACGGCCTGTATTGGCTGATGCAGACCATACCAATGGATACAGGGGTAAAAGAGTTAGAAGGAAGGAAACAGGTGTTGAATACGGCCCGTATTGGCTGATACGGCCAGTATTCACAGAGATTAAAACTTGGCGGTTATTGGGGTTTGATCATAACAGATTAGATACGGACCGTATTGGCTGATACGGTCAGTAATGAAGGCCAATTCGGAGAGATACGAACCCGTTAAGAAGAGACGTTTGAAATCCCGCGCGAATCACGTCTCATAACCGTTAACCCCTATTTCGTTTTAATCCCTAAACCCTTCCTCTTTCCTTCCCTCTACTCTCTTTCCCTCTATTCCTTCTCCTTCTCCTCTTCCCCTCTCTTGCCAAAACCGAAATCAAGCACCCCTCCTTGCCGCCGAGCCCCGCCATCGGAACCATCTCAACCTTTCACTGAAGCCGCCGCCTCACTTCTTCTCCACACCGCAGCCCTAATACGGACCGTACCGGGTCCGTATCCGACGGCCACTCGTTCCAACTTCTCCAATTTCGGTTTTTCTAAACCCCTCTTTCGATTTCAAAGTTTTAATTTCATTTTTGCATTTGTTTTGACTCAATCTCTGTTGCATTAATTTAGGTAATTAGGTTTTATTTCACAAAAGTCACAAAAATCACAAAAAAATTAGGTTTCTGTCAATTTTCCGATTTTTACCAGTACAATACGGTCCGTATTGACCCAATACGGTCCGTAATATTTACCAGAACCAGTACCAGTTTAATACGGTCCGTATCTGTCAATACGGTCCGTATTAAATCCTGTACTTGGCCAAATCTCACCAGCACACGGGTCCGTAACAGAACCGTATCAACCTAATACGGCCCGTAACAGTGAAGGTTAAACCCCCAAAATGGCCCCGAAAACACGTGGTCTTCTTAAAGCTTTGACAGGTAAAGGCAAGAAGAAGAGGGGGGAGTCTTCTTCTCAAATTCCACCATCACCCGATCGGAGCCCCGAACGAGAAGAATTGCCGGAATCTCCTCCTCGAAACGAACCGCAACCAATGGAGGAGCAACAATATAATCCCTTGGATATCAAGTTCACCTCCAGAGCACATGCCAGAGTCTTCGAAAAGCTGGAAGACAACAAAATCATCAACCACAAGGCCATTCACACCGAAACCCTTCAAGAGCTCGGCCTCCTCGCCCAATTCAAAACCCTAGCGAAAAGGGTTCACATCTGGGACTTTCTCAACAAGCTGGTAGATGTCCCGGTCTATGACGACCTCACCCGCGAGTTCATCGCCACCTTCTCCTCCGAAAATGAGATCATCAAGTTTCAACTGATGAACATAGATCAGGAGATGTCAATGCATGATTTTTGCGACATCTTTGGCTTTAAGGATGAGGGCGTACAAGCATACAATGATGATCGGAATTTTTGGAAGATGATCACCAATGACCGCATCAGTGATCCGAGAGTCGCCAGCCACATTGTCCATCCAGTACTCCGATACATGCAAGCGGCTCTCAGCAACTCTCTTTTCGCTCGAGGTGAGACCTGTGCGAAAGTCACCTTCCCCGAGCTGTATATTCTCAAATGCATGCTCATCACACCGGAAGAGCCTCCGCACATTGGCCACTTCCTTTGCAACCACATCCACTCGATTGGAACAAACAAAAGGGGCAAAGGAAACATCTCCATTGGTGCCATCGCAACAATCCTCGCTCGGCAACTCAGACTCGAGGTGGATTTCCTGAAAGAAGGCACTGGCATGAAATTCCTAGACATCGAGTGCCTCACTGCGATGAGGATGATTAGCGGCATACCTCCCGAGCCATACCTATACCATATCGAAAGCAGGAGGGTTCAAATGCCTTGCAAGCCGCTACCTCTAAAAAACCAGCAGAAATGGAATCAAGTGGCCCCTAGCGGCAGGCAGGCCGCTCAAGAAAGCGATGATGAGGTTGATTTTGATGCCTTAGAGGCCGAGGCTGAGGAAGAGGACAGGGCCGAAACCGCAGCGGCCGCCGCATACATGCAAGAAATGGCGGCAAATGAGCAAAGGGCTCAGTAAGAGGCACTCGCAGCAGAAGCAGCGCGACAAGGGGCGGGACCATCTGATGCCCCTCAAAGTGGATACAACCGAGTTCTCCAAGCCTTCCAAAGAGTCAACGCGAACATGGAGAGGTTCTCCATAGACACCAGGACCACTTATGCCCGGCTTGACCAGCAATATGATGAGACACGTGACTATACTTATCAGGTTCGTCAGGGCATGGACGAGCTTCGAGGGTATGCTGCCAACAACAAGCGGGAGGCACAGCAGGCCCGCTACATGTCACAGCAGTACTACCAGCATGCTCTCACCACCGGTTTGCCGTACCAGCCACCACCCTATGGACTCTTAGACCCACCATTTTACGAGGAGATCCAGCGCCCACCACCTCCACCACCTCAGGATTGAGGTGCAGTGAGTTGTTTTTTTTCCCCGGTCTTTTTACTTTATTACCTTCATTATTTTTATCTCTCGAGCATTGGGGACAATGCTCAATTTTATTAGGGGGGTATAAGGGTAAATTGACCATGTATCTTTAAATTTTTAGCATTTTAATTTCTTAGGTGCTATTAGTTTTACTCAATTTTTGACTAGGGTTAGAGGCTTTACCAAAAATCCTAGAATGATTAGATTGAGCTTTTTAGCTAGCTTGCATTTTTATTTTTAGGAGTAGGTTAATCAAATAGGAATTGTTTTTAAATTGAATTAGACTAAGATTTAGACAATTGGCCATGATACCAAAAATTCAGAGTTTTAAAAATAATTAGTGATTTCAAAGTGAATAATTAATTGCTAACCATGAGCGTTGACCAAAAATTGCAAATCCTAGAATTTTTATTGTTGAGTAATTTATTTTTGCAAAGTCTTTTAAACTTGATAGTGTTTTAGAATACCCATTTATTATAGATAGACCCCTAGCGAAACTATGCAATAATTTCTCGTATGAATGAATACTTGAAATTGTGTGTAATCATGGTGCTTGTGACACAAAAATATTTTATTTTTCAGAAAAATAGAAAAATACAAAAAAATCAGAAATGAGAAAAAAAAAATAGAAAAACCAGAAAAAGAAAAAAATAGAATAAAAGATGGAGGATAAAAAGAGTACGAGTGCCTACGCAAGACTGGTTACCAATAGGCTCGAGAAAACCTCCCAAATTTTAATTTTTGTATATATTTAATCTTTCAAAAATAGTCACAAGTACCAACACACTTAGTTGTCATACTTTGCTCCAATCGATTGGGAAGGAAAATTAAAATTTATATTATTAGAATTCCTATTGATTGGAAGGGATCCTTTTATAATCGAAGGGGAAATTAATACTCTCAATTTTAAGGATATTTGTGAAGTAGATTGTTCAATAATAATTTTCTAGGGTAAGCATAATGAGGTCAATCATGGGGTGAATAAATTGTTCAAGGGAGAGGTCATGAATATTTTTAAGTTCTAAAATTTTATTGTCATGCCAATTGTACCAAACCTAAGCCCTAATTTATTTTTTAAACAAAACCTTGAGATTGTATGGTATAACCTAGACCGAATCTTTGACCAGCTGGGATGTCGTTGCTTGAGGACAAGCAACAATTCAAGTTGGGAGGCGTGATCAGAGTCAAAATAATGATGATTTACGTAGGGTTTTGGCTTAGGTTTTGCATATTTTCTCACATTTATGTTTAATTAATTAGAGAAAAAGGCTACTGTCATCCTTCTTTATGTTTCATTGTAGAAAACAGGTTTTGGGACTATTTTACACCAAATGGAGCTAGAATCGGGTCAATCGGATCAGCAACGTTCATCGACTAAGTCCCTGTTACGGCCCGTATTGCCTAATACGGACCAGGCCTAGCATTGACCAGAAGATAGCGCTGGAAGCATTAAACCCTAACCGTCAAGGTCCCAATACGAACCGTATTATCCAATACGGTCCGTATCCGAAGGCGTCTCTTGGAGAATAACTGCCGACAGCTGTTTCCAGATCAGTTTCTTAGCCCCTACTCAACCTCTACACGTCCCTACACTCCTATATAAGGCCCCTGGGCAGAATGATTAGTTATCTTTGTAATTAGGGTTAGATCTGATTAAAGTGAGAAGAGAGGAGTGCCTGTAATGATGCCGTTCCGCGGCTAAGTTCCTTTTCTTAGGGCTAGGCAGTAAACCTTGTTACTCTTGATGTTTTGATATATATATTTCTGTTGATTATGATTTCTTGTTGTTGAAACAAAATGTTTTTGTGATTTACTATCTCTTCATCTAATTTCAATGATCTAGTTTGAGTCCGTTAGGGTAGTGACAGTACTTTAATGGTAAGAGAAACTATTTGTATGAATTAGCCTCGTTGAGATCTATTAGGTTTATGTGAAGAAAACCTTAGCGGAAAAACCATAAACCAGACCAACAAAACGCATACCAAATTCCATCACTTGCATAAAGTAAATTACAGTGATCTGTGTAGTAATTTGGGATATTTGAGAGATCAGACATTTGCATAAGGTAAATCGCAGTGTCCTATGTAGAATCTCGGTGAAAGATCTGTCATTCTCGCGTAACATAAATCGCAGTGACCTATGTGGTGTCTTTCATTAAACAACAACAGGAAATCAGACGCAACAGGAATATATTGTCAAGGCGGATTGAGTGGCAATGGTGTGCCGAAACCCTAGGAATTCTCATCTCTATCTTTGTTTTAATTACTTTTAATTGCTTCCTAATTTACATTGATCAAAACAACATCTCTCAATTTACAGATTTCGTCTAGCCTTTCGAAAGATTGTGATTCGATCGCTCAAAGTATTGAACCAATATTCCCTGTGGATCGATCTCGTATATACTACTCGATAGGATTGTGCGCTTGCAGTCCGAACCGATAGCATTTACGAGTTTATAAATATTAAAAGAAACATTGCTCTCTTTTGAGTGATCACCTTTCACTCTGTAGGCATTGTTGCTATTCAAGAAACTAAAAGGGCAGATTTTTCAAATAGAATGTTAAAGTCCATTTCTATTAAACTTGATTCTTGGTGTTGGTTACCTTCTGTAGGCCGATCTGGAGGTATTCTTTTTTGCTGTAACAATGATTTGGTTTCTGTAGTTATTGTAGTTCAACGTCAATTTTCTCTTAGTATCATCCTGAAAAATAGAACTGATAATGTTGAATGGATGTATACCATAGTCCATGGCCCTGTTACATATTCTCTTAAGTCTGCGTTTTGGGATGAACTTAAACTGGTCCGATCTTGCTGGTCTGGTTTATGGTTACTTAGTGGAGATTTTAACAGTATCCGTACTCAAGATGAAAGTTAGGTCATAATTTCAATGTTAGATTGAGTAGGAGGTTTAATGATGTTATACATGACTCTCACTTAGTAGAATACAAATTACAGACTAAACACTATACGTGGACTAATGGTATACAATTTGCTTTATTAGATAGATTCTTTGGGTCTCCTGAGTGGGATCAAACTTACGAATTTTGTTTTGTCAAAGAATTATCTCAGTTTGGGTCTGATCATTGCCCTTTGCTCTTGAATACTCCCCACAAAGTCCCAGCCCTAAAAAATCATTTAGATTTGATATTCTTTGGTTGAGTAACCCTGAATTCTGTCGACTTCTGTTTAAATGGTGGAATGACTTTCCATTATATGGTGAGATTGGTCTGAGTTGGCACAAAAAAATTAAATTCCTCACTCAAAAAATGGATGGCTGGAATAAAAATAATATGGGTGAAAAAATAAGAATTAAAAAGTACACCCTAGCCAAGTTGGCTGATTTAGAAGTCTTACAAGAGGGTAGAGACATCACTGATGAGGAATGCCTACAATGGCAACAGTGTCAATTCACACTCAATCAAATCTATGATGAGAAAGAACAATATTGGAAAGAACAATCTAAACAAAAGTGGTTGGAGGAGGGGATTTAAATACCAAATATTTTCACAAATGTGCTACTACCAGATTTAAAAAACAAAATCTATTTTGCATATGGAAATTCAAGGGCAAATGACAGATCAGTTGCCAGTGATTGAACAGCATATAGTTGAATATTATCAAGGTATTTTGGGGATCAGTGGTATTAAAGGGGCTACTTTACAACCAGATTTTTGGAAAACCGATGAATTAATAACCCCTCTAGAAAATGCTGCTCTCATTGCTCCATTTTCTGAAGAGGAAATAAAACATGCAGTTTTTTCTTCAGATAAATCGGGTGCCCCTGGCCCTAATGGCATTCCTTTTGGCTTTTACCAACATTTTTGGGACCTTGTTAAACCTGATCTTATTCTTTTAGTTAATGCTTTTGTAGACAATAAAGCTTCCTTAGCCTATCTTAATCAAGCTGTTGTATGCCTTCTCCCTAAGGAGAAGGAAGTTAAGAGGATTACCCAATATCTACCTATTAGCCTTCTCAATTGTAGTATGAAAATCATCTCCAAGTTACTTACTATGCGATTAGAGACAGTTATGACTAGAATTATAATCCAACTCAAGCTGCCTTTGTTAATGACAGATACATATTAGATAATGTAGTGTTAAGCCATGAACTCTTACACTATTGTAAATTCCATAAAAAAGGTGTAGTGATTAAGTTGATTTAGAAAAGGCTTATGACAAGGTTCATTGGCACTTTATTCAAGATGTTTTGATTTCAAGAGGCTTTGATTTGAAATGGGTTGCTTGGATACTTCAATTGTTATATAGTAGCTCTACTTGTATTAATGTCAATGGTAATCTCTCTCATTATTTTTCATGTAAAAGAGGTGTCCGACGGGGGGACCCTCTCTCCCCCTTTCTTTTTTTGTTAGTTGGTGATGTGTTATGTAGGTTGTTTAATAAAGGCAGGATAGCTAGTCTTATACAAGGTCTGGGGCCCCGTTTGGATAATGGGCAGCGTCTCACTAATTGCCATTACGCTGATCACACTATACTTTTTTTGAAAGCTACTTCTACTAATATTGATTCTGCTCTTTGGACTATGTACTATTTTGAAGCTTTATCAGGTATTAAAATTAATTTTCAGAAAACTGAATTAATTCCTTTACAAATTTCTTCTTCTAACGGGGCTGTACTTGCAGAGGTGTTCGGGTGTAAAACTTCTAACCTACCTTTGAAATATTTGGGTGTGCCTTTAAGTGATAGGAAATTGAATATGGCTGATTGGAGTTGCATTATAGATAAGGTCACCAAAAAATTGCAAGGTTGGGTGGGAAACTTGCTTTCGATTGGAGATCGGCTCACTTTGGTAAATTATGTCCTCACTACTGTTCCTTTATACATGCTCTCTCTTTATAAAATGCCTGTGAAAGTTCGACAATAGATTGATCGAGTTAGACATAGGTTCTTATGGCAAGGTAATACTGGCCCTCGTAAGAAATTTTCTTTAATTAATTGGGAATTGGTGTGTTACCCTAAAGAATATGGGGGTTTAGGGATCAAAGATCTCCATCTCATGAATGTCTCTCTTCTTATAAAATGGTGGTGGAAAATGGCAGACCCTCACTATTCTGGTCTTTGGAAACAGTTACTTCACCTTAAATACACTCACACCACCCCTCTTACACAAATGTCACACTTTTGGAGAGCAATTACTAAAATGCAATATATTGGCCAAATGAGGTGTTCTTTGTAGATTGGTAATGGTCAAAATGTCAAGTTCTGGTTGGATACTTGGCATTCCGAATGTCCTCTCTCGATCACCTACCCACAACTCTTTGATATTTTCTCTAACCCCACTATTTGTGTACAGGAAGTGATTGATTCTAAGGGGTCCATGTTGAGGTTCCGTAGGACCCTTCATGGCCTCCTCCTTAATGAATGGCTTGAACTTGTTACGATCATCAACTCTTGTTCCTTTG
Source organism: Carex parvula (assembly GCA_025461045.1). Lineage (NCBI taxonomy): Eukaryota > Viridiplantae > Streptophyta > Magnoliopsida > Poales > Cyperaceae > Carex > Carex parvula. The sequence goes on from JAJGRW010001328.1 coordinate 321,260, forward strand.
GAAATGGAAATGGGATTATCCTAAATGGAAATGGGATTCTAAGCTACAATTCACTACCGCCTCTCTATATAATTTTCTTTCTTTTAGAGGAATTCTCACTCCTTATGCAGATATGTGGTGGCATCTACCTATTCCTTTGAAAATAAATTTTTTTATGTGGTTACTGTTCAAAAATAAGATTCTTACTAAAACTGTGTTGTCCAAAAAAGATGGCAAGGGGACCCAACTTGCTATTTTTGCAATTCTGAACCCGAATCTGCTTTGCATTTATTTCTCAAATGCCCTTATATTTCTCATATATGGTTCTGGATGGGCTCATTTCAGAATTTTTATGGAGATTGGACTTCTTTAGAACATATTCAATTGTTTGCGATGTCCTTGCCTCACAAAAACAGAGAAGCTATGTTAATGGTGGTCAGTGCCATCTGCTGGGGCATTTGGAAAACTCGAAATTATATTTGTTTTGATAACTCCCCTATCCCCACAGTTAGACAGATGCTTTTACTAATTTGTTCCTTGTTGGAATATTGGACAGGTTTTAAAAAGCAGCATGTGTTGCCCTTTGCACAGGCTTGGATGCCGGAAGATATGGACTTGGTGCCTCTCCAGTCCCTTCCTCCTCTGCCAGCCCTTGATTTGCCTCCTGATAACCCTATGCTATGGGTGCCAATCCAGCTGGTCTCTTGAATATGCTCATAACCCTTGTATGCTGAGCATCCTTTGCTCATCTGGTGTACCACTGGTACTACTGTTGCGTGCCGCCTTCTTTTACCATTTGTCTTGGTTCTCTGTGTTGCTTGACATGTTAGTTCTGATGTAATAATAGGTAGTCCCTTGCGATGTGGATTCTGCATTGGACTTAATATGTGTTCCAAACTATGACATTTGTCGTTTTTTTTTGTTTTAGGAATGGTTGTACTTGAGTTTGCCTTCGGTCAATGATGAATTTTAATAGCGACTGAAATCTTAGTACTGCTCTATTGGAGTCCAGTACCTGATTAAGGACGTCGGGTCTGTCACTGAGACCAATAAAGGCTTAGGTTTTTCTGGGTAGTGTGTCAATTTTCTTTTCAAACATTGTACTGTTTTCTTTCTTTTATATAATGGAAGGGCCTTATGCCTCTTTATCAAAAAAAATGAGTTTAAACAAAAAAGACAATAAATTGGATAAATTTGTGAGTTTTTGAAATTTAGAAGAGTAAATATGATATTATGAATTTTAGAGGGGAAATACGTAATTTTGAGGGGTATACATGAAATTCACCCTTCTTCTTTTGAGAAATTTCATGTATACCTCTCAAAATCTTGAAAATTACGTATTCTCCTCTCTAAAATTTATAAGAGTAATGCTTAGGTGCTATGGATATAGGGGTGAAAACGGTATTGATAATATCCGATCCGTATTTGATTTGTATTCAAAAAAATTAGATGTGAATATCCGATATCCGAATTTCCGTGTGGATATGGATACTGATATGGTTTTACGTTTCAATTATTCATATCCGAATAGTACATATATAATATATATTTTAATATATATTATGAAAAAATATTGTTATTCACCATTAAAATTAGATAAATATTACGAACTTTGGTATTTTTTTAATATTATTTTAATAAATATCTGATCCGATTCATATCCGTATCTGTATCCGGCTGATATTCGATCCGTATCTATATCCGGAAAATAAAAAAGATATGGATATGGATGTATAGACTAGGGGTGGCAAAAAGGCTCGTTACTCGTGGCTCGATCGTGACTCGCACCTGACTTGTTCGCTAACAGCTCGTTCGTTACTAGACCGAACTGTTAACGAGCCAGCTCGCCACTAGCTCGGTCCAAAATTAACGAGTTCAAGCTAGGGCGTAGCTTGCTCACCAGCTCGTCTAAGCATCAATTTGTGAATTTGTATTATTTTGTGTGCATTTTATATTGTCTAGCTCGTTCCAGCTCGGTTCAAAAAGATTGTAGAATTTATTTTCTTCTTAAAACAAGATCCAGCCAAACCCAACGAGCCAGCTCGTCAGCTCGCGAGCTAGCTCGGGCTGGCTTCTTGCCATTTCAAGCTGAGATTTTAGCTCGAATGCCCTAGATCCAGCTCGCTCGGCTGTAGTTCGGTCCAGAATTAACAAGCTGAGCTAGGGCCCAACTCGGACCGAGCCAGCTCGTTGCCACCTCTAGTATAGACTGAACCGGTCATCCATATGGCATGGTCTTAAATGAAATCTAAATTATAAAAAATTTACAGAAGTCATAAACCTCCAATGCATTTTCATTTGTTCAATTTATCTCCTACATGATTCCAATACAGAAATGACATTAAGCAGCTCGAATCAGCTGTGTGTGTGTGTCCGCGCACATTTGTGATTTTCTGTTTTTAGCTATTCCTCTGATGACTTCTAATTCTGTTTATCTAGCCTACACGGTTTTTATGAAATATCAAATTGAAGGAGATATGTGTTGTAAGGAGATAATTGGTAAGATTGGATGGTTCAGAGGCCGATATGTGTTGTATGTAAATAAATATCAAATTGAAGGAGATACTGGTATTTAGGTACGTACTGGTATTGTAAAGAGGAGAAGAAAGAGTATTGTCTGAATGTCTCATTTTTTATAAAATATCAAGTCTCTGTTACATTGTTTATAAAGGGACAAAATACATATCACAAAATAATTATGCTATGCGATTTGACAAATTATATGAGCTGTAGATGAAAACAAAAATGCAGTTATTCTCCAGAAGGAATTATCATAGAACAAAATTGCACAATTAATTAATTAATCACTGCTTCACTGTCTCAAACAACTGATTTTGAAATTCCACAATTATATGATATCAAACAAGATCTTTATATGCAGTAGTGAGAGCTTAGGTAAACATATATAGTTAGTTTAATAATGTGTTATACAGTTCTCTTATTTGTTAAGTTTTACATAGCAATAATCTATTATAAGTTATTTTTTGACTATTATTGTATTCTGAGATGTTAACACAATATAGGATATTATTATATGCACATTGAATATGTCGACCACAGTGGCTTTTAAGACATAATAGTTACACTGTTCTTGTTTTTTTTAATAGGATCATATCCAATTCTGGTTCTCATGCAATGTCGATCTCAGATTCCATTACTTCAGATTTACATAGGCTGTTAAACTCTACGGATTCTGGCTGGAAGTACGGGAGGTTGATGGATAAGAGCATGGTTTGGAAAATCGGCCAATTCCGAGTCAACTCGGTATCGGCCGTGTCCGATCCGAGTTTCACCCGAGTCTCGCGCCCGTGCGAGTTTTTCAGCAAAACTCAGTTGAACAGTGCTTGACTCGGCCGAGTTAGCCGATTTTCAAGCCGAGTCAGGCTGAGTCAACCGAGTTTCACTCGAGTCAGTATATGGGCAGTGAAATCATTGTCCTTAGACTGTTTGGTTTCCCGCCTTAGCTTTCTATTGTATCTTGAGGTTGAGAGAAAGAAAATCATTGTTATTGATTTGAGATTCAAGTTCAATTTTGCATCTTTTGAAGAAGGAAATGGTGCTCGAAAAAAATTTGGAAAGGGCGAAGTCCCTGGCTGAGTTAGGAGGAAGAATCTTCAATTATTTGTGTGGATAGACTTGGCGTATACTTTTTTGTACTATAGAAAATTTGAATTTCTAGTGGTTCATGATAAACCTTGTTCATTTTATATCGTGATCCAAGAAATTATTCTTTTTCCTGTTTTGTCTGTTGAACGAAACACTTTGTCAAAGACTCAAAAGTGAGCTTGTTTGATTGAGTGACTTACTAGGCCTCTAGCCTGCGAAGCCTTTACTGTTATATTTATTTATATTTTTATATTTAACTAGAGTGAAGGAGATGCATACTCAATGGTTTGTTAATTTTTTTTTTGACTAAAATAAAGAATGAGATTGCACTATATTAAAAAGTTTGATTGTTAAGAAAATATAAAATGTAGAAATTAAACATTTTATTTCTCTTGTGAATATCATTCATGTTTTTATTATTATTTTATGAAATAGTCTATTTTATATTAAAATTATATAATTTTAATATTTTAAGTAATTACACAACAAATTTAATTGTTATCCATCTGAATTTAATTATTATGAGTGTTATTAATATTTAAACCAAATGTTTAAATAGCGTTTATCGCGTCATAGAGGAACGGCTGAAAAAACAGCGCTATGGCCATATAGCGCCGCTATAGCGGTGCTATATGGCCATAGTGTCATAGTTTTTTTGGTCCGAAAATGCTATAGCGCGCTATTTAGAACATTGATTTAAACTGTTAACTATTCAAATACTATTTTTTCCTATTTTTTTTAGTACAAAACAAGTTTCTGTCAAAAAAATCTGAGTTTTCGATCTGATTCTGTTGATTCCAGCTAATTTATCCGATTTCGTTTCCATATGTTAGATATGAGAATGTTAATAATTCTTCATTTGACACTGTATTAATGTCTTCATTTTTTGGCTCTGTACAACAATATCCTCATTTGTATTTTAATACAGAGAACAATGAGATGATCCAGCCAGCTCGACATAGCTTCTGACAATAAAAAGTGTGTTCTATTTGTAATGCTTGTATTACATTATATAATTAGTGGATTATTTGAGTGTAATATTTTGTCTTAGCATAGTTTTTCTATAAATTATTTTTTTATCAATTATTTTCTACTTTTAGCTACAAAACAAGTTTCTGCCAAAAAAATCCGAGTTACCGAGTCAAGTTGACCGATTCACCTGATTCTGATTCCACGGTCAAGAACCCGATTCCGATTCCGAGTTTCAGAACCATGGATAAGAGTGACCCAAATTCAGTCAAGTGTTTATTGTGCAATTCAATTTGTACGGGGGAATAACCAGGTTTAAGTTCCATCTTGTTGTTCTACAGAATAAACCTTCGCCTCTTAGGGTACGTTTGGATCGTGCAAGGATTAGTGCAAGAATAGCGATTTTCGGGTTCGTGGTTGAGAATAGTGCTAACCCGAGTCGTTTGAGAATAGTGCTAACTTTGGACTATTCCAGTTAGTAAAATATCGTTTGGATTGTATATTTGGAATAGCGATGGAGGTAATGAATAAAATATTGATTTAACTAATCTAATATTTTTACATTTAATATTTAAACTAATATTATATTACATTTAAACTAATATTTTTCAATACTAATATAATATTTTATTTAATACTAATCAAATCGAATCTAATATTATATTTATTTAATACTAATATAATATTTTATTTAATACTAATATAATATTTAAACTAAAATATTATATTATATTTAACGTTTAAACTAATATTATATTATATTTAACTAATATTTTATTTAATACATAATATTTAAAGTAATATTATATTAAATTTAATATTTAAATTAATATTATATTACATTTAAACTAATATTTTTCAATACTATCCAATATTTTATTTAATACTAATAAAATCTAATATAATATTATATATATTTAATGCTAATCTAATATTTTATTTACATTTAACATTTAAACTAATATTATATTACATTTAATATTTAAACTAATATTTTATTTAATACATATAATATTTAATGTAATATTATATTGCATGTAATATTTAAATTAATATTATATTACATTTAATTAAATTAATATTATATTACATTTAATTAAATTAAAATTATATTACATTTAATTAAATTAATATATATTACATTTAATTAAATTAATATTATATAATTTAATTTTTAAACTAATATTATATTATATTATATTTAATCTAATAGTTTATTTAATACTAATCTAATATTTAAAGTAATATTATATTACATTTAATATTTAAACTAATATTATATTATATTTAATATAATATTAATACAAATCTAATCAAATCTGATATTATATTTATTAATGTAATATTTAAACTAATATTATATTACATTTCACACTTAACATTTAAACTAATATTATATTATATTAAAATTTTAAATTAATATTTATTATATTTAATCTAACATTTTATTTAATATTAATCTAATTTGATATTATATTTATTTAATACTAATCAAATATTTTAATTAATATTATATTAAATTTAATATTTAATACTAATCTAATCTAATATTATATTTCTTTAATACTAACTAAATATTTTATTTAATACTAATTTAACATTTAAACTAACTATAATTGAGAGGAATGAAACTTTTTTTTTATTAATATCACTAACCCCACTAGCTCTATTCTTGCTAACCCGTTATTTATATGGGTTAGTAGAATAGAGCTATTTTTGAGCTAACTCAATTTTCTAATTGTTGTTTGGATCACCTAAGATTAAAAATAGTGGAGCTAACTCAAATTAGCTCTATGCGTCTACGTCTGAAAAACCCCGTTCGCTAGAGTGCATTACTTTCGCGTCCATTTTGTTTAGAATGAAAAATATACTAATTGCATAAGCGTATTACTTATCCTAATTTTCTGATACTTTTTTATCTATTGATCTGTAGAGAATGCTCCTGTGACGAGGGCTTTGATAGTTGCATCTGGTTTTCTGACTGTAGCGATTGGAGCACGATGCAAGTCCAGGCAACTAGAGGTGTCATTTCAGGTGGGTTAATTTATTTTTTCATATGGACAGCAAAGATTATATGCCCTATCTAGCTCGTTTTTCAAATTTTTTTTTCAATTACCTCCTGGGAAGTGAAATATCAGTTAGTGCTGATCACAGATTTTAGTTTAAATTTGTCCTGAGGATTGCGGTATTCCTCCTCTATTTCTCTTTATTACTCTTTACGGGTTGAATTCAAATCCAGTGAAGTAACTCAATTTTTGGGTTTTAGATCGGGACCGTCCGATTCAAATCCGCGACAATCCATTCCGAAGTGGAGCGCACACATTCCGAGCGACAGATTCGAATCCCGAGGCGATCCCGAGCGACGGATTCGAATCGGACGGTCCCGATCCAAAATCCAAAAATTGGGTTACTTTAGGGGATTTGGTCCCTTACAGGTTGCACCCAATAAGCCCCGAGCGCTGATTTTAGTTGTATGCCATGAAATTGTTGTGATTCGTGTTCTTGCTCAGTTTTGAGTTGTTGTAGTATCAAGTATGTGCTGAACCCTTGAGCCTTTGAGATTGTTACTGTGAAATCAATTGTGGAATTGAGCCTTGATGCATGAATTATACTTGACATAATTGATCTAGCCAATTGATGCGTTCAATTGTTGAATCAGTTTTGAATTTTAATCATAATGGATTACCAGTGAATGTATCAATTTGGTGCCATTAGTATAAATTTATTTCGGCCAATTGAATGGATTTGATTAATAGGATTCTATTATAGTATTGTTAGCCCCTTGTGTTACTACGTTTCGTATGCAGTTGTGTTTACGTCTGTGTTTGTGTAGGGGCACTAGAGCCTAGAGAGTGATCTATATTTATTTATTTGTGTGAAAGAGAAGCAGGGGATTCATCGAGGACTAAATTTACACTCAGAAAATTGATATAACGGAAGCCATTCTTGGAACAGCCAATCGAGGTAAATTTTCTGTCTATTTATGTTTCAGCAGCTGGTTTGGCACATACTAGATGGTACCACATGGTACCAGACAATACTTCGGCAATTGACAACCTTTTTTATCTTGTTTGAACACCGCACGATAGGACATTGCTTTGTCGCACTGACGGTAATTGACCAAGTACCACATTTTGTGCCTATCATTGACCAAAATTCTGGATCCGCCCCTGACTGAGAGACATGGTTCATGGTCTGCAGAGGAACCATGTCTAAATGTTCCGGCATCCATTTTTCCATCAGTAATTGTTATAAGGTGCCATGATTTTCTTGGCCACATTATAAAATATATTGCTTAGCCCATCATAGTTTAAACTGCCCCTCAATTGACGAATTCGCATCCCCTGAGATATCTCAAACTTTGAGTTGATTTGTGAAAACTCTGGACCGTTCAAATCCTTTCTGCACGAATCTCAAAGCACAACAATGCTGATTGCTGGCCTCGCACATTCCGAATAGGCACCGAAAAAAAATTGGCCCGGCTTTAGATTAACTGAAAATTTGAGATATCTCAGAGGATACGGACTCCTATTGATACTCTCCAGCCTCCTCAACTTATGCATCAAAAGAAGCTAACTAAATCTGGAATCTGGAATCTGGAATCTGGAACTCCAGATAACGTTTCATTAGTTGGGAGCAGATACTTGTAATCTAGTTGGGTGATTTTCAAAATTTGCAACAGGCCATAATAAGCAGACTTCAGATAAAGCCCAACTCATAAGTACTAACTTACACACTTTAGATTGTTTATTCTTTTATCATTAATTATAATTTAACTTTGAATTTCATGAAAGAGAAACCTCAGGATCTGCACCAGTACAAACCACTAAAAGGTGACAGTTTTGCATATAGTCTCATGCTGGCCTAATTAAGCCTCAATGACACTTATTCAGCCCATGATTTATCATTTAATATGCAATTAAACACAAAAAATGCCACTGAAATGCTACTTTAAGCAGACTTGTAACTATCAATACCAAGATTCAAGAAGATATTAAAATAACTACAATCACAGACAAGGGTAAAGAAATAATCATCCAGTCAAGCACACTTACATGAAATCATGATTCGCAGGTCACAGACAAAAGAAAGAAAAAAAAAATGGAGAAAATTACAACACCAAGTATTCATTTGTTTCCTTTCTTGTGCGAAATGAGCTTGTGTGTGTCTACATCTCCTCGAGTAGTAAAAGTTTGGTAGCAATCTCCACAGACCTTTGCGTATTTCTTGTGACATCTGTTATTATGATCCTTCAGGTCAGCACATTTCGTAAAGAACCTTGTGCAGTGATTGCATCCGAATGGTCGGGGATTAATTGATATGCTCTGCTCTTCTTGCTCAGCTTCGCTCTGCTTCATTTTCTTGGCTTCTTCTTTTCTTGGTTCTTCATTTCTTGCTCTGCTTTGGTCTTCTTTAAATTACTCTGTTTCTGCTTGTTTCTTTATTTCAGTAAGACCGTAAGAAAGTGCTTTCGCGTATGTATATATAGAGACAGATAAAGAGAGAAAGTGAATGAGTGATTGATGGAATGAACAATATTGTTTATTTTGGGTTTCTGGAGAATTGGAGTTGTTTTGGGCTGGAGTAGACTGGGCCGAATGAGGGGTTTTGCTGATGGGGTTGATGGGTTCGAATCAAAGCAATATGGAATGAGCACAATATGTTATTTCTGTTTTAAATGAATTAGGTATCAATTATTTATGTATAGAGATAGGCTATCATGCTTTGGGAAGTAAAGAAAGTGTTTTACTTACTGCTCATATCTTCATTTTCAAAGTTCAAATAGTTGATCCGAACTTCTCAACATGATTTTCATATTGATATGTGCTTGGAGATCAAATTTTACATTTTTTGAAAATTTTTTACTATTTTTTTAGAATTTTTGAAAATCACAGATTTTCAATAAATAAAAAATAATAAAAAATTCACAAAAACACTGATTTTCAAAATACTAAAAAAATGGTAAAAGTTTTTCAAAAAATGTAAAATTTGGTCTCCAAGCACATATCAATATAAAGATCATATTGAGAAATTCGGATCGACTGTTTAAACTTTGAAAATGGAGATATGAGCGGGAAGTAAAACACCATTTACTCCCAAAGCATCGTAGCATCACTCTATATATATAGAGTAAGGCTACGGTGCTTTGCAAAGTAAAACCCCTTCTTTACTTCGGGCTACTTTTTGCATTTTGAAAATCCAATCAACCGATCGGAACCGTTCAACATGTTCTAAATATTGAAATGTGCTTGGAGACCAAATTATATATTTTTTGAAATTTTTTTACTATTTATTAAGCCACTTTGAAAATTGCTGATCTGGTGGTCCAGAAAATTTTACTGTTTTTTACTGTTCACCATTGGATCAGTGATTTTTAAAGTGGCATAAAATATGTCTCTGTACCTTGAATTGGTGAATAGAAACTTCCGAAGTAACAAGCTATTTAATTAATAAGTAGCTTGGATTCTTATATCAGTGATATTTATTAATTTTCGACGTGCTATTTATATAAAATTGTTATCTTTAGCAAATTAAACTATGCTAAGAATTAATGATAGTGCAAGCTTATATTAAATTAATATAACTGCCAATTGATTTTTACCGTAATTAATAACCCTCAATTATTATGGCAGTCTATAATTAAGTATGTGGATCGAATTAGCATTTACACACTCGTAAATAATTTATTTAGATGACAGGCCAATAACTGCCTAATTATCTACATGTGTACCGAATTAGCCCACTAAATGTCCAAATTAGCTCAACAAATATAATTTATAAATATGCCCTTAAAATATCATTTGAATTTGAATGCAATATTCACCAATAAAAACTATAAAAAGCATGTCATACATGTTGTGCCTACAGTGATCATGAACGTGTGATCTAATTAATCCAGGAAGAAGGAGACTCTCCAATGGGTATTGGAACAAAATAAATTTGATGCTCGATCAGAGTCGTCCAATTTGTATTAAAATTCACGCATGCTATTTTAAGAATCGTGCAGATCAATTTAGTGCGAATCTTAAGACAAATCGAACAATTCCAACCGAATATTCATCGGAAGCCCCTGTCCCATACCAATTCTGCAGTATACTACAGTACGATTAGCTGTTTTTTCTTTTTCTTTTTCTGAATTCAGGATATGCTTTCATGAGGCAATAAAAGGTCCACTGATATAGGGCTGCAAAAAAAATTCGTAATTCGATTCGAGTTTGATTCGAAAAAGTTCATAAAAAATTCGATTCGAAATTGAGTTCGTTCGAATTAATTCAAACCAAACTCAAACTGGACCTAGTTCGTTCGAAATAGGTTCGCAAACCAAACTTAATTCGAAATTAACTCAAAACGTGAACCGTTAATTTCAGTTGATATTGAACTTTAATGTTTTATTTAGGATAATATTTGGATTTGTAATAATTCTAAGACTTTGGTGATTGTTCTGTACTTCTATTGATATTTAAATTATACTTTGAATACTTTGGATATTTGAAAACTTTGGTGATGTTGCTCCTGTTAGCTATTTGGAAAACTTTAGATTATGTGATTGTACTGAACTTTGATTGATTGTACTAAATTTTGGTGTTTGATATAAATTTTGGTATTTGTAATGAACTTTGATATAAACTTTGGTGTACTGTGTAATTAATATTCAGAATGCCTGAGTTTTTATTGAAGTGCTGTAATTTCGAACTATAGCCCAGCCATAAGTCATAATTCGTAAGTCGTAATAAAGTTCGTAAAAGTTCAAAATTGAGTTCGTAAAAAATTCGATTCGAAATTGAGTTCGTTCGAAATTAATTCAAACCAAACTTAGTTCGAAATTAATTGAAACAAAACTCAAACTGAAAGTAAGTTCGATTCAGTTCGGTTCGTTTGCAGCCCTACACTGATATAATAATCACACTTTTGAGAGCGGAAGTATTTATTTACTTATATAATAACTCATGCAGTGATGCAGAGCCACTGTGACTGGTCATTTAAGTTGGGATCAGATTAATTTCAACATGGGTTTTCTCTGGGCCAGCTGTTACTTTATATCTTGGGTTCAAGCAATATGGAAAGAGCACATGTTATTTGTGTTTTAACTGAATTAGGTATCAATTCTATTTATATTTGAATTCATACATATTTTACATTTGTGGATATTTAGTAGGACGACATGGCACGCTTTCGTTGATGGACAACCCAAAATTGAAAAAGCTCCCAATGACTGTTATGACTTTACATATTCAAAATCTACCATTAAGCTCCACTAGCAATTTGGCATGAAATGTATAGACAGAACCGGTCATCCAAATGACATGGTCTTAAATGAAATATAAATTACAAAAAAGTTACAGAAGTCAATAAACCTCCAATGCATTTTCATGTGTTTAATTGTCAAGATCTAAAACATGTTAGCTTGAGTGCGCTGGTGTAAAAAGGTTCTAGCTAGTTTGAGAAAATTTTACAAGTAGACACGTAAGTAAGATACATTAATCATCTCATTTTACACCTCGATATTTTTTTTGTCATTAAAAAAAAAAGTACGAGCTCGTTCATTAATGAAGTGAGAGCCTAGGAGCAGGAGGTAGAGAAATGGTTTTCATCAACAGATCTGAATTGTGCCAACAGCTCGTTCATTAATGAACGACATGTTGCGTGTCAACTGTGTTCGTGTCAAATTTAGATATAATTCAACTAAAATTCATATTTACGAGAAAACATTCACCAGTAAGTGATCAAGAGAAAATTCCTTCCAATCTCAGTAAGCACTCTTATAAAAATACGATTATAAATTTAAATATATCAGGGATAAGGGCGTGATAATATTGGAGACAACACTAGAAATAGGTTATGATCGGGGAACCAGTGCGCAGGAGGAGTCATTCAACTCGCTTCAAGATTTGTGCGGATCAAATGCACGTAAATTTTGACACAAATTGAACGGTTCCAACTAGACATCAGACTGAATTTGATTTGATGCTCAACGGAATACTTCCTGACTTCATGATTGGGGGTACCAACGTCTTTTTAGATTGCGTTCCATTTTAATCAGGTTTCTTTATGAAAATTTTCAAAATGAAAAGAAATTCTTTACAATTGATAGAAGTAGCATCCATAACAAATAATCTTATATATCCTTAAAAAATAAGTAACAACATTCAGTTGAATGTATTTATCTCTGAATATATATTCTTATTTAAAAGAGACATGTCACATGTAGGTAGGGTTTATAAAAAGAATAAACAAAAATGGATAACAGAGAGTAGTATCGAAGATAGATACGGCATAATATTGAAATATTGAATTGAATGAAATTATGGTCTTGACTTAAGATCTACTCTCCAACCACTCAAAGGGGACACAATTCAGAGTCATTTAATGTCAATAGCAATGGAGCTAGACACTATCACACCTTCCTCCTTTCTTCTATTGCCTATAAATAAGGTACAAGTACAATGGTTCACCCCACCAATCCTAAGTGTGCAAGCTAGAGAGAAATTAAATCTAAAAATGGCATCCAAGGCAATGGTTTTCTTTGGGGTTCTCTTGGTTGTTGCTCTTTTTGTCACCTCTGAGGTGGCAGCTCAACAGACCCGTGAGTTTTACCTTTAATTATTTCTTAATTATTATATTTTATAATGGATTTCAAGTCTAATACTATCTGGGTAGGTACTAGAAGTAACAATGCTGTAGAGATTGATTAGGATAGAGGTAATTAAAAAAAAACTTTAGTTGGGGTTTTGGTACAAATTATTTCTTAGAAAATAGTGGCCACTATTTGACAAAATAAGTTGGAAGTTGTTTTGACAGGGACAATTAGTAACGAGTTCGTGGCGCCACATCCAGTCATAAATAAGATGCCATACCTTACCAAGAATATACTAAATCTGCCCCTGTATATAACACACCAATATAAGTACGTTTGAATTAAATTCTGAATTATTCGTACAAAACTGATTTGGACCATTTAATTAACAAATTTTGTATTCATTGGGAATGGGAAATGCAGAGGCAACCAAGGAGAACAAGGCGGGAACCCAAGACTACCGTGGTGGCGGCCCAGACTACCGTGGTGGCGGCCCAGATTACCATGGTGGTTACGGCCCAGGTTACGGCCCGGGAAATGGCCACGGAGGCCCAGGTTACCATGGTGGTGGCGGCCCGTACTGCCGCTGGGGATGCTGCCGTCGCGGATACCATGACGGCTGCTCATGCTGCATGCACCCGGATGAGATCCGGGACCCGATGTACATCCCCGAAGTTCAGAACTAATTAATCATCCTATCAATTCACCAATAAATCAATTCTCAGTTATAATTCTCTAAAACCATCTCTACTAGCTAGGTGTAACAACTGTTTTAGAGAAGTGTAACAGAGAAATGAGTAGAGTGGATGGTTACTTGGTGTCTAGTTGTGCTTTGTGTCATGTTTTCTGTTTGAGAAATAAATCAATAATAAGAAGGGGTTAAGAACATGTATCATGCCTGCATTGTAGTGAGTTTTATGTAATGTTTTCTTTTCTCAGTGTTTTTTGTGCTTGTTTTCAGCTTCCCATAATAAGTAATTAAGAACGGCTACATAACATAATAACTACTTGTTGTGTGAATTTTTTTTTTTCCAGTAAATCAGTAATGCCACAGGGACGCATCGAAATTACTCCTTTGTATACATAATTTAGTATTTGAATTTTGACGATCAACATTAATTCTGAAATTTCAATCTATGACAACAAGCATTCCTTTCTCCTAAAAAATTATCTTGCTTATAATGGTTAGCTTTTTTAAGATGTAACAAAATGACCAAAATATCCTTCAATATTGTTTGTACTATTACTATTAAATTTATGTATATGCTTTTTAATTTTTTAAACAAAAAGAAAATATTGTTTTTGAAATAGTAGATGTGGTTCAACTTGTCAAAGACTTTTCTATGCTTTTTTTTTTATTAAAAAAACCTCACTACATTCAACATATTTTAAATATTATTTTCAAAAATTAAATATGTTTCTCTCCGAAATGAGACTGAAGACTCGTGTCTCTTCACTAACCTCATGGTTCTCTGACTTTCCTATGCTTAAATTAATTTTCTTAGAATTATTTTTGACATGAAAGATAAAGTTTCTATAATAAATCTTAATTTTAAAGAAAAATGAAGAATGATATGAAATAAGTATTTAACTATTCTTTTATATATCTGACATTTATATTAGAAAATTTACAATATTAAAATCCATAAAGAATTTTAAAAATAAAAGTTAGCCGGAACACTGCATGATGCTTCAAAATTTCTTTAGGTAGCACTGTAGACAATGGCTTACTAAGAAATTTTTATTAACATTTTTTTTCATAGAAAATGATTCAAATATTTCATATTTTTGTCGTGTTTCATATTTTTTTTTTCATTTTTAAAATCTAAATAGTCGATCTGAATCACTCAACACCCTTTACATAATAAAATGTGCTTAAAGACTAAATTGTATATCTTTTTAGATAGATACAAATTATTATTTTTGATTAGTTCTGAAAAAATAATTTGTACCTATCCAATAAGATAGTAAAAAATTTCCAAAAATTAAAAATTTAGTTTCCAAACTAAAGGTGTAAATGGATCCGGATAATTCGATCTGAATCTGTGTATGATTCTGATAAACAGAATGGATAATTTCCAAATCTGAATATATATTTAATAAAGTTGTTATTAAATAGTAAAAGAATTTCAAAAAATATAAAATTTGATTTTCAAACTAGAGGTGTAAACGAATCCGGATAATTTGATCTGAATTCGTGTATGATCCGGATAAACATAACGGATAATTTTCAATTCTGAATATTTATTTAATAAAGTTGTTATTATATAATAAAAAATTCAAAAATTATAAAATTCGGTTCCAAACCAGGGTAAACAGATCCGGATAATTCGGTCCCAATTTGCCTATGATTCGGATAAATAAAACACATTTTGGACCGACAACCAATATTATTCTCTCTCCTCTATTCGCAAGCTTCAAGTTATTTTGGCAGTAGTTTATATATATATACCAGTGTAGTAAAAAACGGTCTTAACGGTCGATTAAATGTCCGTTTAATTATTAACAACGGCCAAATTATTACGAATATACTAATTAAAAATTTATTTGCAGATTTTTTTTATTAATCGACCAATTATTCCTTATTATTCTATTTATTCCAGTGAATATTTATTTTGACATTGTTTTTTATTGTGACTGTGTGTGATATTAAGTTTCATAAATCCTGTATTATAGTTTTATTTTTGTTTGGATATACATCCAATATTTTTTATATATAATTTTTTTCTTACTTACTTTGAAATTGATTAATTCTTCTATTATTTTATATACCATATATTTTTTTTACTTACTGATGTGTTTTTTTTTTCAATTAGTACGACATGTTCATCTATGAAATTATTTTGTTATCATAAATTAAATTTAGTGATTTTAAGTTGAAATATTTGATTTCTTCAAATATATTAATATTTGAAAAAATTTAATTCTCAAAAAGAAATTTCATTAAATAAATGTGTTACTTATACATATAAAGTACGTGTGTTGTTATAAAAAAAATAAGCATAGTATCATGTTAATAATAGAACTAAATTAAATTAAATTTATTTAATAAGTTGATGAATTAAATAAATTATTTTTAATAAATTATGAATATATGTACATAATTTTAATACAAACAATTAATTATCTATATAATTTTAAATATTCATTCAACGAGACATATCGTTATTTACCATACTAATATAAATCAACGCTGCCTATCATCTATCGTGGAACTATAGCAATTGTCCGGATCCGGACTGAGAGAGCGCTCCAGCAAGGCGCTTGGAGCTCGTGCCTTTTCCTTGACAATTATAAAATATTTTTACCATAAATGTTGTACGGCTCGTATCATGTAACATCATCTTTTACAATGAATATTGTATTAATTCAATTATAGAATCTTAAGCGAGGACCAAATAATTCTCTATTATTTTATAATTTATATTATTTCGATTTTGTCTCTTTATATATTTTCATTAGTTAATTATACTTTTTTTATTCATCATATTTTATATTTGTATCTTGAGGTTCATGATTTAATTATTTAATAATTATTTATTTCGTATTCGTATTTCAATATGTATGTGAATTATCTGCTCCGCATCAGTATTTTTTAAACGGATTTAATTTTAAACTTTGACATCCGTTTTTATCTGCATTTGTATTCGTATTTGTTCATTGGAAAACATATACAAATTCGATATAACATTATTCACTCTAATTCGCATTGTTTTTAATCATATTTTAGACACTTGTTAATATGAAGATCATGTTGAGTGATTGATGAGTTTAAAATGAACTACTACTTTTAAAGATTTATAAACCTTAATTTATACTTACGTTCATATCACAAACGCATGATCCTACCGTGTAGTATGATTGGGGTGTCGATCCACAGGGATAGTGTATTAGATTTTAAACAATTTTAACTAGTCTAGGTTATCGGGTTTTTTAAAAGTTTGAGGTAGTGGTGCTAACTGCATTGTCGCATGCGGCCTAGATTGAGAGCATCTAGGGTTCAGGTTTTTGTCCTTCTTAATCATGTGAGTATAAGTTTCGACGTCTCTCTATGTCGCATGCAGCCTATATTACCCCACAGCTACCCCGCATGCAGTACTGTCACTACCCGCAGGGCGTGCTGGGTGTCTGTTTATGCGATTTGAAAGGTTTTCCGATCTTGCGATCGACTTTTGGGCTATCAAGACTAAAGTATTTTAGGTACGCAATTATATTATTTTCCTATACTACTCCGTAGTTGAAGTATCCCAAAGACCCTACTTAATTTAAGTGTCTTCTAATGTTATTTAAATGTACAAATTACGTTATCCTGCCAAGGGAGCCCACTGGGTTCTAACCCTAGTCTTTGAACTGCTGCTAAGTCTTATTAGACTAAGTGTTTGGAGTACTTACATGCATTATCCTTCTCACACAATGATGCAACGACTTAACACCTATTGGTATGTGGAGATCATTGGCATATAGTAGACAGAACTATGTATGCAGATGATACAATAAAAAGGAATTTAAAGTGCAAAAGAAAACTCAAACCATAACATAAACAAAACATAAACATATACTAAAACATAATTAAGAATTCAAGTACAACCCTCACCTTAGAGATGAGAAGTTTAGCTTCTCATGGCCATGGCAAAATAAAAGAAATAAAATAAGGAGAATATAAATTACAACCCATTTAAAGATGGAAAAACATCTGTCTCCTTAGATGACGTCTTCTTCTCTTGCTTGACTTCTAATGGCTATCTTTCTCTCTCTAAGTAAATCTCTAACCTAACTTAATAATGAGGATTGCTAGTCTACTATTCTGGATTTGACACAATTAAACACGCACACTAAATTCTATTACAAGAGGGGTATTTATAGCCTTCCTAAATGAGAGGTGGAGTAGTGGAAGTAGTGGGGGACGTGGGGTCCACCCATGATTGGATAGATGAAGCCAAAAATAGCTAAAATAGCTTGGCTCTTAAGTAAACGCGTCATTCTAGAAGGCCCATCAGGAATTCGCATTCTTCTGGAAGGCCCATCAAAGAAATCGCCTATTTTTAGGATAGTGCATGGATCGTGCGACCTCAGGGTATGCCGCATGAGGCATAGAGGAGGCCGCAGGGATTCCTGACTTAGCGAATTTTCTTGTATTTTCGTCATTTCGCATGTTGTGCACTTCGTGTGAGGTGTTGCATGCTCCATGTAATGTCCTAGTTTGACGTCTTATTCAGAAATCGCCTAAATACAACACTTTTGCTCTATTTTTGCCCTAAATACGCGACTTTCTCAAAAACCTGCCAAAAAGACCTCAAAACACGTTTGTGATAAATAAATCGGGCTACTTTGCATTCGCTTTTCGCCATTTTTCGGAAGAAAAGATAGTGATTTTCGCTATATGTTTTGGCTTCATCAGTTATTTGAATCAACTGTTTAAATTTTGAAAACGGAGATAAGAAAATGAAAAACATGATCAACAGGCAAGGGCAGATCCAGGATTTCTGTCAGGTAGGGCATTAATCGAGTTCAAACTCATTAACTTATTGGGTACACAATTACAACTCATCCCTATGTTTATTATAAAAGCTGTTATAATCATAAAAATCGATTGACACAGCATTGAAATATTTTTAGTAAGCTAATTAATAATTCTTTTGGCACAATTCAAAGTGGGATTGTTCTTAGCCAATTAGCAAATTGAAGTCAAATTTAGATAAAAATTTAACCGTAATATAAGTGTTGAATAATAAAAGGCACAAAAAGTTCGACCAACCCATTTCTTAGAATTATAATAAGAAGTCCCACCGTCAGATCTTCTTGTTCTCTTATTGTCTTTCGTTCTATTTACGAAATAGAGTATCGCATATCCGAAAAAACAAAATACACATAATCGATCAAAACTTAGAAGGAATCGATTCAAAAGAATCGAACTAACTCAAACAAGGGGTAGGCACATTAAACAATTAGTACGAAATAAAAAATTCAAATCTAGGGGTAGACACTTGCCTACCCTAATTTGTACATGGATCAGCCAATGTCGACAGGATAATGAAATCTAACACTGAAAATTAATATATATATATATATATATATATATATATATATATATATATATATATATATATATAGGGGCTGGCTACTATGCTTATATAAGCATATGCCCACATATGCTTATAACTCATTTTTGCGTTTCCAATGTTCAAATGGTCGATCCGACCGTTCATCTTGTTCTCCATATTAATATGTGCTTGGAGACTAAATTTTACATTTTTCTAAATTTTTTTACTATTTATTAAGCCACTTTGAAAATTGCTGATCTGGGTGAACAGTAAAAACAGTGTTTCCAAAATTCTGGACCATATGATCAGCAATTTTCAAAGTGGCTTAATAAATAGTAAAAAAATTCAGAAAAATGTAAAATTTGGTCTCCAAGAACATATTAATATGGAAAACAAGATGAACGGTCGGATCGACCATTTGAACATTGGAAACGCAAAAATACTTATTTAAGCATATGTGGGCATATGCTTATATAAGCATAATAGCCAAGCACTATATATATATATATATATATATATATATATATATATATATATATATATTATATATGAGGAGGGTTCCAATGCCTCCATTTTTCATGCCTCCACCATGCCTCCATTTTTAAAAACTTTAATAACTCAAAATTTAAAACTAAAAAATAAAAATAAAACCGTTGGATATGATTTACATCATTTTATCTATGCACGTGTAAAAAATTATGACATTTCAATTTTGTTTTGGTTGTCATCAAGAGCTTGTAAAAAATGTACTAATGTGGATAATTTCTAGACGTTGATTTTTCAACTTATTGATTCACATAAAAACAAAATCAAAATGTGATAATTTTTGATGAGCACATAGATAAAATGATGTAGATCATATCCAACTGTTTTATTTTGATTTTTTAGTTTTAAATTTTGAGTTATTAAAGTTTTAAAAATGGAGGCATGAAAAATGGAGGCATTTGAACCCTCCTCATTATATATATATATTTTAAGTTTCCTGAGGCTCCTTACCGCCAATTTCTAAAAAAAATATCGCGAATGAGGATCGTTTTGCCAGAAAATCAAAATATAGGAAAAATGAGATTGATTATCCCGTCCTCCGGACGGTACAAAATTTTCCGTCCAGATTAATGGCCCGCTAATCCAAATTCTTAACCCCGCTAAGCAGGAAAAAAACAAAAAATTATGGAAAAGATAAATTATCCTGTCCAGTACTGTAGCAATTTTTTTTTGGACTTTGATTTCATACAAGAGAATGAAAAAAAAAACCAAAAAACAATTGCTACGATCTTCTTTCCTGATATTTTTTTATTTTATTTTCGATTAAAATCGGTCCTTACCGTAGTAACCGACTCCGGCATTTTTATTAATATCCAAAGTTAATTACAAATTAATTATTATACCCACGATTCCCGACTTTTGCCAAAAATATCCAAACCGACCATAAAATGTCCAAATCGGCCATAAAATGGCCGGTTTCCTCTTCCTCTTCTTTTTTTTAGACACTACGAAGAGCAAGATAATGAAATCTAACACTGAAAATTCAAATTTTTGTTTAAATTTTTTGTTAGATTTTTTTTTTAATTTATAATTAGCATATTTATACTAAAATACACTAGATTACTTGAAATTATGTTGAATTACACTATATTACAATAAATTATGTTGAATTACACTAAATTCAGCTAAATTACAATAACTTCGTTAATTATAATGAAATACGGTAAATTACTCTAAACTACGCAAAATTACGCTAAATGATGCCAATTTTGTGCCATCTTTCATAAATCATAAAAAATAGTAAAAAAATTTCAAAAATTGTAAAAATTAGTATTCTACAAGTTCATTATATAACTAATTTACTGAGCTACTTAGATTGAATAATAGAAATGAAAATCTTAATCGAAAACTTCAACTCAAGTTTTGAGGCTCTTCCCTTTGTTGTTTGCAATTCTGAATTTTGAAATCTGGCATTGCCAACATGGACGCATGCGTATTTTCGCAAGCTTTTCGAAAAGTGGTCATTTGCTGAAATTGGACACTCGAGCGTCGTTTTATGGCAGTTTGAAGTTTCGTCGTCGTTTTTCGCATTTTCAATGAAGATATCGTCTCTATTCATATCTAATTTAGCGTAATTTACCGTATTTTAGCGTAATGTAATGTAATTTAGCGTAATTTAACGTAATATAGTATAATTCAACATAATTTCAAGTAATTTAGCGTATTTTAGTATAAATATGCTAATTATATATCAAAATAAGTAATCTAACAAATAATTTAAGCAAAAAATTCAAATTTTCAGTGTTAGATTTCATTATCTTGTTCTTCGTAGTGTCTCTTAAAAAAAAATTCTAATTATAAATCACTATGAAGATAAAAGAGAAACAAAAAATAGTTTCTAATTATACATCATTATGAAGACACACAGTAATTTACTGTAATTTAGCTTAATTTAATGTAATATAGTGTAATTCAACATAATTTCAAGTAATCTAGTGTAGTATAAATATACTAATTATAAATAAAAAAAGTAATCTAACAAATAATTTAAACAAAAAATTCGAATTTTCAGTGTTAGATTTCATTATCTTGCTCTTCCTAGTGTCTAAAAAAAGAAAAAAAAAAAAGAGGAAACTGGCCATAAAATGGCTGGTATCTGGGAGAGAGAAAACCGGTCACTTTTATGGCCGGTTTGAATATTTTTAGCAAAAGTCGAAAATCATGGATATAATAATTAATTTGTAATTAACTTTGGATATTATTAAAAATGTCGGTAACCGACTAGCCGTACAATTACCCCTCTCTAGAGGTGCACACGTAGTAGCACACAGCAAAGCGGATCCAGCTTTAGAAAAACAAGTAAGACTAGCACCGATATTTATTGACAGAGCATATTATCCGCTGAGAAATTTCTTAAAACTGCTGCTCAAAATTTGTATAACAAAATATGGCGGGTTAATAACATTAATTAATTACCTTTTACATGGAGTGTTATAAAGAAGTATTCACAGAGAGTACTTACCTCAATTCAAGGCCGAAGTGCGAGTTTGCTATTTAATGCCCAGCTCTCCGTTCCTCACTTTATCATCCCCAATCTAAAAAGTCGACGCCAGAGAAGAGAAAAAGGGCCTTAGATTTAAGATCAAGAGAGAGAAAATGTGTACGGACAATACGGCGAGGTGCCTTGAGATCCTTCTTGCTCTCTTCCTTCCTCCCCTCGGCGTTTTCTTTCGCAAGGGCTTGTGCAGTGTATGATTTCTTTTCTTTAAATGATTTTATTTTTAATTTACGAAATACTTGATACTTGTCGATCTTCAATTTGTAGTTGATAGTTGAGTGTGTATGGGGGTTGTTTGTGGATCATTTAAATATAAGTAAGCATGAAGTCCGATCCTTGTCTAACTCTAGGATTATTGTTTTATACACGAATATGTTTGAAGGTCCCATTTTTGTAAAACTTACAATAAATTATTTCAAGTTTTGTAAATATGTACATGAGAATAATCATATTTGCATATTATTGTGGATCTCTATAGGCATGCAACCTAGATTTTGGCGATTCTTATATTGTAGGACTGATTATAAAAATCGTAGGGAAGTGAAGGACTAGAATGACTTATTTCTCTTTTTTCTGAATTAATGTTTGTTTTGTATGATTTTTTTAGCTAGAATTCTGGCTCTGTTTGCTTCTGACGATCTTGGGCTACGTGCCCGGGATGATCTACGCCGTCTGGGTCATCGTCAAGGTTAATCCTGACAGTGAAAGCAGAGATATTTACGAGCCTCTCGCCTGAGATTCTCACATTTTTCTGGGCCTGTTCTCAGTTTTACAAGCTTTTGGTATTTCTAATGTTTCGATTAAACATGTTGGTGTTTGATTAGAGGGTTGTGTTTAATTGGTGCATATGTAATCTCTATGTTTTGGTATGAAAAACAGTGTTTGTGTGTTTCCTTTGTTTTGGAAGTATGAATTATGAGAAATTGTTGGCTTTTCTGATGTTTCGATTAAACATGTTGGTGCATATGTAAAGACTGATCTCGTTGTTTTGATATCGAAACAGTGTTTGTGTGTTTCCTTTGTTTTTGGAAGTATGTATTATGAAGAAATTGTTGGCTATTCTGTTTGTAAAACAATGATGTATTTTCGTCGCTCATCCCAAGATTACTCTCGTGAAAAAGAGTGAAGAAAGCTAAAGAATATCTAACAGCCTTCTAATTAGTAAAATAGTTCATTTTTGTACATGTGACGTGCACAAATATACGGGTAAACACGTTGTATACGCGATCACAAGTATGTCCTTGGAGACCAAATTTTATATTTTTCAGAATTATTTTACTATTTATTAAGTCACTTTGAAAATTATTAATCCGGATGAACAGTAAAAACAGTGCAATAAAATTCTGGACTATATGATTAACAATTTTCAAAATGGCTTAATAAATAGTAAAAAATTCAGAAAAATGTAAAATTTGGTCTCCAAGCACATATTAATATGGAGAACAAGATGAACGGTTCAGATCGACCATTTGAACATTGAAAATGCAAAAATGAGTTATAAGCATATGTGGACATATGCTTATGGAAGTAGAATAGCCAACCTCTATATATAGATCTAATACTTTGTTTTGGTTATTCATGTCTAATTGAGGCCTCTGCGGGTAGCCTGGAACAACTGCCAGACTGGCTGAGATTTTTTATTTTTTTTTCGGTTTACCTCTTCGTATGGAACAGTTTCCAGACTGACTGAGTTTTTTATTTTATTTTTTAATCTTCGGCTTACCTCTTCGTCTGGAACAGTTGCCAGACTGACTGAAGTTTTATTTTTTTTTTTTAATTTCGGTTTACCTCTTCGTGTTAGTGTCAACGGCAATTTTGGTTGTTCTATTTAATGAGCTCCCTGCGCAATTTTCTTTTAATGAGAGTGGTGCCCTCAAATCATTTGATGATAATGATGTGTACTGGACCTACGTGGAGGCATGACATGTGGTATAAGGTTAGTATTGGACTATAATTAGTTGGTATAAGGTTTCCATTTTATCTTTGATTTGGAAGCGTGATATGGATCGGGTATCTGCTTTTAATTTGTTTATTCAAATTAGCTTGGCCTTTACAGCTTTACCACATGAAGAATGTTTTGCTCCTATGCAAATTCATGGAGCCGTTGATTCTTTCCCTTTCGAGTTACTAAATATGGACCGGCTTTATGGATATAAGATCCCATGGTGGACAAATTAAAATGTACATAATTTGAATAAAAAAGAGGTGATACAGCGGATAGTTGACAAAATTGAATTAAAATTTGGTGATATTGGCAAGGATGTAATGGTACTTGTTCCAGCTCCTATGGTAGGTTGACCCTGAAAAGTTCAAACACTTGATAGGAATATGCTTACAGAAAGATCGATCTTTGGATGCACACAAAAAAACATAACGGAAAAAAAAATCTTTTGGAAAAACCATCTCCAAAAGTTAAAAGTAATCAACCATCTGCTTTTTATGTAAGTGATGCCTGACACCAGTATTGTAAAAGATAGAGCAAAGAATTTGTCTCCGCACTTCTTTCTTCTAAATATCCCTCTAACAACTAACTAACTAGTTAACTGTCTTTAATTAACTGTCTTTTTAAGATCGGCAAAAAATTCTAAAATCACTTTCTTATCCCATTTAGATCTAAAACCACAAAACTCGTTTGGAATCGCGTCTTTCTCGCCTCGCCTCTCAATCAACCACCAAGTCCACGAGCTCAAACACTTGGCAAAAACGAAAAAAAAATCCCAAGCGGGTCGGATTGCAAAAAGGGTCGTATAGAGGAGCAAAGGAAAGAGGGTGAAAGATTGAGAAATTTTCAAAAGAGGGAGAGAGAGTGAAAGAGAGTCATCAACCAAGAGAACAAGGTGTTTTATGTACCTAGGAGAGAGAAATCCGAATGAGAGGGAGAGAGAGTGGATGGGATGGAGGCGTGCTTGTAGGGCGTACTTCGGGACACAAAGTCGTACTCGATGTGGGTGGGAGTTAAGACGCGCAGATATGACTTGGACTTTGTGTGAGTGGAGGAGAGGGGATGACGCGACATAGGAAGGAAGAAAATAGAGTGAGAGAAATTAAAGGAGTGGGGTCCACTGGAAAGGAATTTAGAAAAAGGAGAGGAAAGTGAGAGCATAGATATGTGTGGCTATTCGTGTGATCGAGTCATTCTATTTTTTTTTTCTCAGTATTATCTACGTTCAAGTACCAAATATGTTAATTGATTTAAGTTACTTTACAACATAACAATTCACACTTCAATGTGTAAGTATGAATACTTAAAATTTTAGATATTAATATTTTTTTTAGAAATACTAGATATCTTAGGTATGAATACTTGACATATTATATATATTAATACTTGCACCCAGTTTTTTTTAGAAATATGTTAGGTATCTTAGGTATGAATACTTGTATTACGAGGTATAAATATTTGCTCGACGTGGTATGAATGCTTTCCCCCTTTATATAGTTTAGGTTTCTTCTTATTTTCTTCTCTGGTGGGTATTTTTTTTCTATTTTTTTTTTTTAGTTTAGATTTTTCTTATTTTATTCTTCTTTGGTTAGTTTTTTTTTCTTCTATGCTAAAATGTTTATAGTACTTAATTAGTTGTGTTTTGCATTTGATGTATTATCATTTAGCTATAAACACTTGGAACATTTAGGGGTTTCTCAAAAATATTTTACAACATAAAAATTCACATTTCAATGCGTAAGTATGAATACTTGATATTTTAGAAATTAACTTTTGCAACAATTACAGCATTGACACTTGCAATGGTCGTTACGCATCCGATTGTCCTTGGTTTTCTGCTTGTGGTCCCTATCGTGGTTACACATGCGCTTTTATGCTTGTGGTCCCCGTAACTCTCGCTTTCAACTGACGTCTACGGTCCCCCATGTCGGTAGTGGTCCCCCAGGTAGTTAATGCCCAAGACACGTCTGTGAGTTTCTCATAACTATTTTACAACATAAATATTCACATTTTACTGAGTAAGTATGAATACTCGACATTTTAGAGATGAATACTTGACATTTTAGAGATGAATACTTGACAAGGTATGAATATTGGCTCGACGAAGTATGAATACTTACACGACGAGGTATGAATATTTGAACGATGAAGAATCCGAAAGTACTTCATCATGGATCTCATTTGAAAGAAAAAATTACGTAGAAGACGTTCGTGGTTTTAAATTAGCAAAATTTCTCACAGATCGTCAGAAATATTGACGAGATTAAACGGAGAAAAAAATCCACTTCTAAAAATGTGTAACAGATGGGTGTGTGATTAGAGAAAAGAAAGTTGATGTTTAGTTTTTTTTTTTAAATACTTGATGTCTTAGGTATGAATACTTAATATATTATATAGTAATACTTGCGCGGATAAGTATCCATATATACGCGCGCATTAGTGGTCCCCCAGGTAGTTAGTGGTCCCCGTCGTATTTTATGCATCAGTTAGTCAAAGAACTGTTAGTCGCTCCCTAAAAGATAATCACTTTTTCAACATGTTAGGATAAAATGGGAATAAATTGAATTTCAAATAATAAAGACCACAATCTCATGTGTAGTTTCTTATTCTCAACATATTTGGTTCGCTAAATATAGCCACTTCAAAAAGGAAAAAGATGGGTATGTTTTGTATATTATTCCAGAGAATATAATTTTTTTTTTCTCTTTCTCATTTGGATAAAGGCATTTTGAGTTTTGCAGGAGGTATAAAAAAAATCTCTCCGATATTTACAGTGCACACAACAAAGCCCCTTTAGTTTTCACACAAGGCTTATTTTATTCAAATATCACCATCACTATCAACACTTGTGTCTACAGGCTTATTTTATTGGGATCGACTAACAGTCCCCCCCATTCAGTCCCCTAAACGTCCCCCTAACTGTCAAAGTACAACTGTCAGTCCCCCATTCAACATACATTAATTCAGTCTCAAAATGGAAAGTATTAATACCTAAGATATGAAGTATGCATATATAATTCATCAAGTATTCATACTTAAAATATCAAGTATTAATTCACATACGGACTGGGGACCATTACTTTTCGGGGACAGTAACTGTCAGACTACATTGGGGACCACAACCAAAAAGTCACGTGGATCACACCACCAGTCCCCCATTCATTGATTAAATTAATTCAGTCCCAAAATGGAAAGTATGAATACCTAAGATATGAAGTATGCATATATAATTCATCAAGTATTCATACCTAAGATATCAAGTATGTACTCTAAAAACTGGACACAATACTACTCATCTTTTACACGTTTTTCAAGGTAGTTTTTTTTTCTCCATTCATTCTAACCAATTTTTGGGACGATCTATGAGGAATTTTGCAAATCTAAAAACACGAACATTTTCTATTTTTTTTTCTCTTTCAAATGAGATCCATGATGACATACTTTTACACGTTTTTCAAGGTATCAAATATTCAAATATGGAAAGTATTCATACAAAATGGAAAGTATTCATACCTAACATATCAAATATTTAGATATAATTCATCAAGTATTCATACTTAAGATATCAAGTATTTAAATCCAAAAAACTGGACTCAAATATGGAAAGTATTCATACAAAATGGAAAGTATGAATACCTAAGATATGAAGTATTCATACTTATGATAAGTATTTAAAGAAAAAAACTGGACTCAACTTTTACACGTTTTATACGTTTTTCAAGGTGGTTCAATGATTGAAAAAGTTAGTTATAATGGGGGAACGTTTAGAAGACTGAAGTGGGGGGACTACATCTTTACTCTATTTTATTCAAATCCTGAGTTATGGTCTTAAAGCTCAGATGTTATTTTGAAATATTAATTAGCTTAGATGTTACTTAATTATGTTAATGGGTATATGTTACTTCAAATCCTGAATTATGGTCTTAATTAGCTGCATGCCCCCACAATTGAGGATTATTAGATGATGTAGGATTAATTAGTTATTATCAGAGTTGACCATAGTCAAACTCTTGTAACAGAATACGGTTAGCTTAGGAGAGCTGTATCAGGTACTCTATATAAGGGGCCTAATTATCATTTGTAAAGAATCAATCAAGATAATAGAAATTCACTTTCTTCACTTCTATCTCTTTGTTTACCCTATTGTTCATTCTCTCTATTCAAGAGATGTTTTAAGGATATTAAAACAGCATTACATATTCGTTTCATTTCTCAAAATAAGTTCTGTGATTTTAGTAATTGTAGTTCTTAGCTGAGCGTTTGTCATAGTTTCCCTTAACATCTCTGTCTTTGAAAATTCTGGACAGGAACTCAGGTTGACACTGCCAAAAAGAAAACAATTAACCAAGGTACTTGAATGTTTACAGTTTACACACACACAAAAATAATCTAATTCACTTCACATGTGGGTTTCTATCTCAACACTGAAACGTACGAAAAAAAAAAAACATAACCATACAGTTTACAAATTAATTAGTCTTAATACTAAACATGTAAGAGCAATAATAGTTAACAACTACAGAAACATCTTAAACATATTACAAGTTGTAATTATTTTAGATGATCTTTATCTTAATGGATACTGGATCATCCAAGCTTCTAAGAGGCAAGTCTCTTGAGGTGCTGAAAAGCTTTCTGCTTTATCCAGTGCCGGTCGTATGGTAAAAAAGCTAGAATATTGTGATCATAACTGCAACGAATTGAAATAAAAAATTTGATTGCTATATCGCAAGAAATCAGAAGTTCAGAACACCCATTGCCTATTAGAGGTATCTAAAACATCTCAGTTACATGCATATAAAAGTTTAATTTCATTTTAACTTCATTTAATGAGCATCGAAAGCTTGGACATTAACATATTTTTGGCCTGTCAATTTTTGGGGCTCATACTAGAATAAGCCAAAATGATGCAATACTTTGATGCATGTGGTGCACGAGATGTGTAATATCTACCTACGGAAATTTGGTATTGAAAACTTATAAGATTGTTTGATGAGATTAAATTACATGACCACTGGTTTGGCACCAAAACCTATGGCATTAGGCCTCTTCAAAATTATGTTCTCTGGAATTAATATCCCGGTACCTTCCCAAATTAATTTTCAAATTTCACTTATCACCATTTTAATATATAATAACTACCGAGTTAAGATACCTCAATAGAATACTTATCAGACTAGTAAGGTCCATTACCAGCATGTACTACAGCACCTGTTTACCCTTATCTTTTTTTGTTTTCCTTTTTGTATACTGGCACTATATCTTAACTGAATTAATTATGCACTGGGACAAAAACAAAGAAATATAATGAGAAATGATGCATAATCGAACCTTAAACATGCATGCACAACTAAGCCTTAAGTATGCAAATTTTGGACATAAAAATCCCCCAATGAACAATACTGGAATTGCAGCATATTGTTACATGCTACCAGAATCAGACAGCATTTGATTCATTGAGGGGGTGGTTGGAGTGAGAGATACATACACGAGTGCACTGAGATCTGCTAGACCATCAATGAAATTGTAAAGATCGGCTATATCATAAGTGATATGCTGAATTGTTGGGTTTATTTCTCTTATTTTTCTCTCATAGAAGCCACACAGCCCTGTCCAATTTAGCAGATTTTCATTCTTTAATCAGAAATTAAACTCTGTGAAACTAATTCTATCAAGGATTGCAATTTCAGATAAAACTCTTCCAAGGATTAGAATGTAAAAAGAGTGAGTCTATGGTACTATGCATAGCACGGATTAGTCCGTACAACGGAGCAATATTTTCATTTTGAAAATCCTAATAGCCGATCCGAACCGTTGAAGTTCAACGTGATCCCCACATGAATATGTACTTGCAGACTAAATTTTATATTTTTTTCGAATTTTTTACTATATTTTAAGATAGGTAGAAAATCACTTAATCTGGAAATTCTGGACCATCCAAAAACAGTGATTTTCTACCTATCTAAAAAAATAGTACAAAATTCTAAAAATTAGAAAATTTAGCCCACAAGTATATTCTCATATGAAAATCATGTTCAACGGTTCGGATCGACTGTTAGGATTTTAAAACGAAAATATTGATCCGTAGTACGGACCAATCCGTGCTATGCATAGTACCATAGACTCACTCATGTAAAAATGTCCTGCAATTGAAGGTATTGTATCTACACTATAGTTGATTACTGGTATCAAAAATTCCACTAGCATTTCTTATTTTCCTTTTGTGATTTTTGTCAATAGTTTAAGCTATGACCAAAAGAACTTCCGAGAATAATACCATGGTACAAGTACTAAAATTGTATAGCATTAATTGGTACAGTAGAGGTACCTACAGTGCTCGCCACACATGTCAGTGGGTACATGTATATGTACTATATATACGAATCGAGATCCAGCGAAGTAACCCAATGTTTGGGTTTTAGATCGGGACCGTCCAATTCGAATCCGAGACTATCCATCCCGAAGTGGAGCGCACACATTCCGACGATAGATTCAAATCCCGAGACAATCCCGAGCGACAGATTCGAATCGGACGATCTAGATCCAAAACCCAAAAATTGGGTTACTGATCCGGACCCCTATATATACTTAGAAGGGACCAACCTTTCAATGCAATTTATTAGCTTTTCAGATAATAGAAGAGTGCAATTATAAAATCTAAGTACCATCAATGGCTTTTCCGATGGAATCATAATCCAGGAAGGTTCTAGAAGCCCGGCTATGTGTTGTTTGCATAAGAATTATTGTGTGCCTATTTGTCTGAGAAGCAAAACAAGTTAAATTAGCTTGGTACCTTCAAATTAAAGAAGAAACAAAATTGAGCACATCGCATAATAGTAAATTTTCTTCTTCTTTTTTGTTGATAAAAATGGGGTGTAAACAAAAATGTTGGAAGTAGGTACCAAACAGCTGGTACCTAGCTCATATTATATTGTCTATATAAGCAGACAAAAATTTCACCCTAACAGGATAAGCTAATATAAGCAACAGAAAGCACCTTCCTAACAGTATTAAATTGAAAAACAGAAGTTTCCAAATGATCAAGTACATCAAAAGCCTTGAATACGACAAAATTAAAATCAGTTCATGTTGAGTTTAACTGTCAATCTTCGATTGAATCATGTCTAGACTAGCTAATTTAATGTCTTGATCATGTCAAATTCGGGTCGGATCTGATTTTGAGTCAACCAGGTTTGAGGTCCAGCATTGCACTGCTGTAGACTTTTCAAAGCATATAAAATGTCTGCGGGGTATGGCAGGTCGGGTTGGATCATACCGGCTTCATCAAGAATTGTTTATAAACCAGTTCAAAAACACATTAAACGAATTTAATCTAAAATAGGTAACAACTGCATATAAAATTAGAAAAAAAGTGAAAAACTGAGAATAAAAAATGACACCTGTTTTGGAACTTCAAATAATATAACGGGAATTATTGCTTTTCTACTGAATAATAAATTTACCTTCTTATGACTTCCAGACAATTTTTTTTTTCTGAAATTTGGAAAATGTTGAAGTATAGTTCCGAAAAAAAAAAGGATTGGTTCTCTTAGTATGTTACTCCAGATTTTGCAATTTTCCGCCAGACTAACCATTGGTTAATAATTGAGTCTTTTTTTTCTCAAAACAAGAGAACCAAGAATTGGTTCTCTTGTTTTCCATAAGAAAAAGAGGATCCACTTTCTCAAAAGAAAGCAGAGCAAGCGTAACATACAGGTTGGAATTCTAGAAACTAACAAAACGACGATTGAACAAGGGAAATAAACTCAAACTCACCATTGCTGGAGAAGCCAAAAGCCCACAGAGAGAGAGAGAGAGGGGCCTCTGATGAAGAGGAGATGAAAAACAGAGAAAGGTATTGACCTTGACTGAAGCAACTAGCACATAGCGGGTCTAAAACACCGCCTCCATTATTGGGTAGTTATCCTCTGCGGAGTTCTATAAAACTCCGCAGGTGCGGAGCAAATGAACGGACCAGATTAACTCTCAGCCGCTTTGTGATCGGGTTAACGGAGGGGGCAGTATTATTGTACTTTTAGATTCGTGCAAAGTTAAAACTAACGGAGCACTAACGGATCAGATTAAAAGAACCGCAGTCTGCGGAGCTTTTAAGCTCCGCAGAGGATAACGTTCCTCCATTATTACCCCTTAGTTTCCGACACCAACCAAAAAAATAAAAATGTTTGGAGTTTAGTTGTGCTGGTTACGGCGTGCTGACGCCTCTAGAAGGACGTCAGTAATTAATTCCCATTCTCTGAGATACCTCAAAACTTGGAGTGTTTTTGGAAAATCTCAACTGTTCAAATACGTTCTACACGAATCTAAAAGTATAAATAATACTGGCCCCGCGCTATCCCCGAATAGGCACCATATACGTCGGTCACGCAAAAGTTGAGATATCTCAGAGCATACGCACTCTGTCAGTAATCATCAGTCCGGATGCGTTTAATCATTTCATTATTTGCTTTTAGGGTCGTCTCCTTTCTAATGCTGTACTGGAGACATCTGAGTACCTATTTTTATTGCCGATTTTTTTATTAATCAAAAATAAAATAAAAAAATATCGCGAATGAGGATCGTTTCGCTGGAAAATCAAAATATAGAAAAAACGGATTGATTATCCCGATCTCCGAACAATACAAAATTTACTGTCCAGATTAATGGCCCGCTAATCAAATCTTTAACCCCGCTAAGCAAGAAAAAAATCAAAAAATCTTGGACGGGATAGATTATCCCGTCCAGCACTGTAGCAATATTTTTTTTTTTGGAGTTTGGTTCATATAAGAGAATGAAAGCAAAAAATTCAAAAAAAAAATTGCTACAGTGATGGACGGAATTGTTGAAGGAAATATGGATTTCATGAGCAAATTTCAAAAGTTTAACTCAAAGAAACCTACATAGATCTACTTATTTGACTAACGATGAACCTTATTTAGCAATTTAACTTGTTTAAACTTTATACCTCAAATCTTGATCTCCAAACCAAAAAGTAGGGACTTGAGATGTAGGATTGTTGCCTCCAAATAAGAAAGTCTCCACAAGTATCCACCCGAGATTAAACGAACCCTTGTTTTCTCTTGCTAGAGATACTAAATCAAGGATCAACCTTAATCTTAGTTTCTATTTTCAATTAACTATTAATTTAGTGTAGAAGTATTGTACTCAACACATGAGCAAAAATGGTGGATGAAATTGGTTGCATCTCTCAAATCTACTCTTATTCTTTTGTAGCCGCCAAGAGAGCAAGAGAAAGAGAGTGAAAGATGTGAAAAAAAGTTAGGATTTGGGAAGAGAAAAGTGTGGTATTTATAATGCTTGCCTAGAGTTTGCTTTAATTATCTTAACAACAATGAATGGCTAGGATGAAGCATGAGCATAAAGCAACATCATAAGTTATTTTTGTCATCCAATGGACATCTCCATTAGATGCTTTTCTCTTCCAACTTTATTCCCAAGCCTACATCAAATGGACTCTTCCATTTAATGTTAAAATCATAAATTCAAATGGGCTTGGGTCCTTTCTTACTTTGCAAATTCGCTTTTGCCATTTATGTCAATTTTCGTCCCACCAGACAATTATTACAATTGATTGTCTTTGCTCAATTCTTGTTGGAAAATAAATTTATATATCATGTCCAACATGTAATAAATATACTTTAAGATTAAGGTGGTCATCTTCATGACACTTTTATTTTTTTCGTTTTCTCCCTTGGGTGTGACTTTGTAGGATCTATATCGTGTTGACAATAAAATCAAAACTCAATTTTAATTCTATAAATTATAAGAGGCATATAGCAATATGTATTATAATTACTCAACAAATAAAGATGATATGAACCAATCAATATCATGATCCAAAAGCAATATTTAATTGGTTGTGTGAATTTACGTGTCACATGATATCATGAATAAATTTAAGATAGGAGAGTGTCATCCTTGTAAATTTATTTTTTTCTAGATTCCAAGTAATCAGTAAATAATGATCAACTTCTTGATCATAATTGTATGCATACTTTATTACTCCATCAAGGGGCCCATAGATATTATCACTCATATATAAAATATGAGAGACACTGGTATTGTTGATAAATATCTTTTTCTCCGCACAATAAACATATATTGAGATATTATCTGTATAGCTGCCAGTTACGGTCAGCGTTGGACAACACCTACAGATACATAAATCTCATGTAGGAAAAATAATCATCTCATACCAAAGAATTCAAGACACAAATGAAACATTAATGACACTAACACAATCCATATTATGTTTCATTTTTTGGTCATGTCCAATCCCCTAATCTCCATCAGGTATTTATGTGATTAAATTGGTAACTTCTTACCACATGATCAGCAAAACATGATCATCATTTAACCCACATACTAATCTTGTACTAGTAAATAGTGTTCATTTCTAATTACCAAAATTAGAGACATTTAGAGTATTTATTACTTAATCATTATAGAGTTCCACATTTCAAGTCATCAACCTGAACAATCCATAATGTCATCAACACTCAAGGACCAAATGATTCTTTAATTTCATGAACAGAATAATGAATACAACTATAAATGGTTGGCTTATAGATCATAACACTAACAATGGTCTAACCCGTCCAGTTTTTTTTTAAGTTAGATAGCTAATTAGGATAAGATTAACGGGACGAGATGGTTTATCCCATCCAGTTACAGTGTCGGACAGGATAAACCATCTCATTTTTCATATATTTTGATTTTTCAGCAAAACATCTCCTTTCGTAATATTTTTTATTTTATTTTTTATTAATAAAAAAATCGGATTGTTATTGAGGGAGCTACGGTGCTTTAGCCTTTAGGAAGTAAAGTTGTTTTATTTTCAGTTTATATTTACCATTTCAAGATTCAAAAAGTCAATCCAAATCGATCAACATGATCTTCATACTAAAATGTATTTAAAACTAAATTTTACATTTTGAAAATTTTCTACTATTTTTATATATGTATAAAATCACTATTTTTATGGTCAATAATTTTCTCAAAAAACCGTGATTTTCTAACTATATATAATTTGATCTCCAACTATATTTTAATATAAAAATTTTGTTGAACGGTTAGTGTTTAACTTTGAAAACAATTAAATGTATTTGAAAATTAAATTTTACATTTTGAAAATTTTCTACTATATTTATATAAGTATAAAATCACTATTTTTTTATAGTTCATAATTTTCTAAAAAACTGTGAATTTTTAACTATCTAAAAAATATATATAATTTGATCTCCAACTATATTTTAGTATAAAATTGTGTTGAACGGTTATTGTTTGAATTTTGAAAACAATTAACTGGACGGAAAATAAAATAGATGTTTTACTCTTCAAAACATTTGAGTCTGTATCTTCTCAGTATCGTTTAAGTGGGATCTACAACTCCGAAATTTTTATTTTTAACATTTTAATAAAATTTATTAATAAATTAACTATCGTTTTTGGTCAATTTCAAATTTAACACGGCCGCAGAATGCCGGAGCGGACCCATATGGGGGGTACCGCAGAATGCCGGAGCGGACCCCCATATGGGTCCGCACAATGCCGAAGCGGCCCCTGGGGCCGCATAATGCCGGAGCGGTCCCTTTATTTTTTATTTTAGAAATACGAAATTGTATATATGTTAAGTGTTATTTAGTTTCGAATGTAGTTTAAATTGATTTTTGGTCGTATCGTATTTTTGGTCGTTCGTTTGAAATATTTTAGATATTTTAGATATGTGGTTTCTTTGAAATTCTTTTGTGTACTCTGAAATAATAAAATCAACAAAATAAATAAATAACAACAAAATCAAACAAACAAGAAACTAATCAACGAAATAAATAAGTATCTGACAAAACATCTACCAATACTACAAATAAGAATCTACCAATCTAACAAAACATCATATATCTACGGCTCTGGACTAAACACCGTCCTCGCCTTCTTCTTCCTAAACCCCCGACCCCGCCTGCATAGTGGCGTCTCGTCAGTATCTGCGGAGGATGCTGAGCTGGATGCCTGGACATCCGTAGACTGAACCGGCTCCTGGGGAACCTCCTCAATCTCGGATGTCTGCTGGACCCCAGGACCAAAAAGTGTGGTCTGTCCAGACTCAGCCTGCGTGAATAAAAACGCCTGTCTGGCAATGGGGTCATCGTAGAGGGAAGGGTGAGGTACCTGCTGTGAGGACTGGCCAGGGAACGGCGGGATGGGCTCTGTCTGAACATACCCTGGCTGATAGGCAGGAGGTGCTGTTTGAGTGGGACTGTAACCTGGGGAATACAGTCCATCTCCCTCCGTGCCATACTCAGTCCCAATATCGAAGCCCAGGTCCTCATCGTCTCCACCCTGTAGTAACTTACAAATTAGATAATGTATTGAATAAGAAAAAAACCACAGTTACGTATTTTAATTTAAATTATACCTCGGCAGGCTGAGTCTGGACATGTGCTGCTCGGCGCATCAACTCGGCACCTCGGTCGAATGCCTGACCGACCGTCGTAGCGTCATGGACGGGAGCAAACACGTCCTCATCACCAGTGTAGGGGACATAGACATCGGGCTCGTCAGATATGTCGTCGACCGCATCAACACCGCCCAAGCCAACGCACATCAGTAGTGAGTCGAGGCGCGCCCTGTACCCACACTGGCACACTGCGGGTACGTTGTGCTTGAGGATGACCTTCCCGAGCCTCTTCCATCCCCTGGTGACGGCCATCGTAGCTCCTATGACGCAACTCTTGACAAGATATAATGCCTGAAAATTGAAAAAATTATGAAGAAGTTGTACAATTGTAAATATTAATAGTTTTGAATTTGAAACTTCAAATTAAAAATACCGTGGCTGCGAGAGGTGCGCCGGCGGGGATAATACCGTGGATTGTCGGCGATGTAGCCCTCAATGAAGATGGTGTACGCGCCGTGATCCTGATACCAATCTCTGTAAGGTCTGTACGAATTACAACAAATGTTAGATATTCCAATCAAAAAGCCATAGTTGAAGTAATGAATTAATAAAATTTCTTACACTGGCGCGACATCCATCTGACGGTCAGGCTCGGCCAATGGGGGATCTGCCTGTCCTGCCTCGAACACGTAATCGGCATGAGCAATCCCCCAGTCCTTGCCTGCAGTGGTCTCCCTGGCATGGTGCAGAGCTCACCAGACATCCTCGCTGATCGGTGCCGGGGGCGGAGCAAGCTGGCGCATCCCAAACTGTCTCATGACCCGTCCGGGGTAATGGTGCTCGATGATCTATATATATATTAATACGTTAGACTGTTTGTATTAAATTAAGTTGATTGTGTAAATAACTAGCATAAAGAAATTACGGTACCTGAAAACATATGAGCGGCACCTCTGCACGCCAGAAACGCTCCTGCTGACGACATCGCTCCGGCAATATCTCAAGATATGAGCGATGTGCGTCATCCACCTCGACCTGGAAGTATAGATTTAATATCATATATCAATTCGAACTGGAAAAAATTTAAATAAAAATAAAAATAAAAGTAAACTTACATAATCTCTGTAGGGCTCCCAAGTGACAAACTCGGCATCATCTCTGAGGTGCTCAATCTCCTGTCTCCAAAATGTGATGCCGAGAGACGCGCCATGCCCTGCACCCACCCAAATCTTGGGATAGCAGTACTTGGCGGCAAATGCAGGGCAGTTGTCCGGCTCGGGCTTGCCCCACTGCGGCACATCTGTCTTGCTAGCCAGGACTGGACGGCCAACAATCAGATGTGCGTAGGACCAGTGCTGTAGTAACATGCACGGTCCTATGAAGGTCTTGTTCTTCTTCAGGCAGGCTGTGTTAAGACCCCTTTACAAGAAAACAAAGTCATTGTTACTACACTACGATGTATACTATTTGAAAATATTTATAAAAAGGTGTTTCTTACCTATATAGGCATGCCAGCGTGGCACCTCCCCAGTTGAACCTGCCCGCAGTGGACAGGTCGCGCAGAAGCTCGAGGTAACACAGCCGCACCTGATCTCCATGCGAATCCGGAAACAACCGACATGTGATCATCTCCAAAATATAGGCGCGCAGATATCGGTCAATAACCACCTGTTATAGATTTAAATTAGAACATTACTTACAAGAAAATAAATATAATATTATTTAAATTAAATCTTGTACAAGCAAATACCTGATCTGGTCGATCCGGAAAGACCTGAAATCTCGCCCGCAGCTTTACCAAGCTGATGCAGCTGGGCGAGACCACAGTCTTCTCACCTCTCTTCTTCGCTTTCTGGAGATCCTCGTGCGGGATACCCAATAGCTCTAAGCACAATGCACGAAAATCTCCGTACTCGACGCCCGTGACCGGCTCCCCAATAATAGTCATACCCCATAGGCAACTGACGTCCTGTAGGGTGACTGTCATCTCAGCATGGGGGAGATGAAAGCTGTGCGTCTCAGGACGCCATCGCTCAATGAGGCCAGAAGATAAGCCCTCGTCAGCATTCTTCTCGGCCATCTGGGATATCTGGTACAATCCCATCGAGCGTAAACCCCCCCCCCGTATGCCGACTGGTACCGTAGATGCTGGCGGTTGTGACGAACCGTAACCGCATCCAAACCCTGCATTTAAGTAAATAATCAAATCAAGTTCATTCATCAAAAATTCGAGATGGCAAATTTATAAATATCACAAATTTACTTACCCCAGTGGCAGCCTCTAATATCCGATGCTCCGCATTCGGATACCACAAGAAGTCGCTGACCCTGTCGGTGCGACTCCGGATACCCGGAACATCCGCCAACGCTGTCTCGATGTACTGAGACATCTCATATGGCGTGGCTGTAGGAGCATGCTATGTACCCCTACTGGAGGATGGTCTATCTCTACTGGTACTCATGCTGTATCGGATAATATTTGGTCGAATATGAGAGTTTGGTAAAAGTCCGGTTTAAATTTGGGTACAATTCTAATTAAATTTGGTTACAATCGAATTAAATTTGGGTACAATCTAATTAAATTTGGGTACAATTCTAATTAAATTTGGATACAATTCTAATCAAATTTGGGTACAATTCTAATTAAATTTGGGTACAATCTAATTAAATTTGGGTACAATCGAATTAAATTTAGGTACAATTATAATTCTAAATCCTAAATATAAACTCTAAACCTAAATTCTAATCCTAAACCCTAAACCTACACCTAATTACTACTCTACACTAAAAATTAAAACTAGAGAAGAAGAAGAAAACTTACCCGAGGTCGAAGGGATTGAAACTTCAAATGAGATGCAATGAAATCGGAATACTGCGGCCCTATATATAGGCATGGGACCGCTCCGGCATTATGCGGCCCCAGGGGCCGCTTCGGCATTATGCGGACCCATATGGGGGTCCGCTCCGGCATTCTGCGGTACCCCCCATATGGGTCCGCTCCGGCATTCTGCGGCCGTGTTAAATTTGGAATTGACCAAAAACGATGGTTAATTTATTAATGAATTTTATTAAAATGTTAAAAATAAAAATTTCGGTCTACAACTTTACCGTTGACATTTTTTCGGACCAAACTCAATTGGATGCTTATTTAGTAATCAGATTAAAAGAACGGGCGAACTGTACGGGGGTTATCTGAAATTCGAAAAATATGTGCCCACCTTTTAGCCGAAATTTTTATTAATAGAAAAATAAATAAAATAATATCGACAATGGGGAAGAAATTCAGGGAAATTCGACATATAAGAAAAACGTGATTGTTTGTAACGTTCAGAGGATGTTATAGATCAAAACGTCCAGATTAGCGAAATCATATTAACCACTAATTAGCGGTTTATGCTGACCGTTTTGATCTATCACGTTCAGACATTTTGAAAAAAAAAAATTATGAACGTTGGTTTGTACGTCCTTTACTTGTGAAATTGGAGCTATGTGGTGTTATTCATGCACTCCTAACAAGTCTATTATCATTAACATGCCAAATACAAGCTACAGAGAACTTAAAAGACGTGAATTAATCAGCTTCAAGGGAATTGACGAGACAATCAATGTCTGGACGTTGTGAATTAATCAACTTTTAAGGGAATTAATCAGCTTAACTTGTGAATTGACAAGATAATCTATTTATTTACCCCAGCTTGTATTTGGCCTACGAATGACGAGACAACCAGACAGATCAATAACACCACATAGCTCCAATTTCACAAGTAAAGGACGTTGTACAAACCAACGTTCATAAATTTTTTCTTTTTCAAAATGTCTGAACGTGGTTGATCAAAACGGCCAGCATATAATTAGTAGTTAATGTAATTTCGCTAATCTGAACATTTTGATCTATAACATTCTCTGGACGTTACAGACAATTACATTTTTCTTATATATCGAATTTCTTCGAATCTCTTCTCCATTGTCCATAATTTTTTTATTTATTTTTCTATTAATAAAAATTTCGGCACCTTTTAGTGTCGGTCTACAAGTATAAGACTGTCAGCCGATTTTTTTGACTTTGACAACAAGAGAGAAGTCATCTACAATGAAAGAAATATTCTCGGGGAGCTGAATAATCTCTCCATAAAAGCACCCCAGAAGCTTCCAACATGGACTGTGCTCCTTTGTCATCTCACCGAAATTTTATCAATACCCTTCTCAAACAAAAATTAAATAAATAACCACAAATTCTTGGGAATTCTATATCTACCCAGGCCGCCATTTGTCCTTGCGGCTATTGGCAGATCTACCAAGACATAGGGGTAGGCACTTGCCTACTCCTGAATTGAAAAAAATAATTTGACCCAGTGTAAATTTCCAATAAGTGTGCCTACCCCTGATCCGAAACTGTGCCCAACCCTGACTTAGAAAATAATAAAATTGAAGCCCGTCTGCCCATTAAAAAGTAACTCGCCCAGTGCAAATAGAAGCCCGTGCCTGTCATCTCCTTCGCTTTGACAAAATACAAAAAATTAGTTGATCCCTAGTTCGCTACGCTGAGTCAGCAGGAAATAAAAAAAAAAAAAATTCCGTGCGGTGCGATTGGCTCGCGTCAGGAAAAAAAGGACTTACAAGTTTAGAATTAAGCCCTAGAGTCAGAGAGCAATTGGCTCAATTTGGAAGAAAAAAAAATGACTTCGTAACGCCCGGAGAAAAAAAAAATCAAAGAGCAAAAGACTTAACACTTTGTCCATTGTTTTTGCTCTTCGCTTGAGTTCAGAGAGCAAAAACAAAAGAAAAAACCTAGTTGATGGCCACTCACGCTTGAAATTTAGACATTCTCTCTGCCCTCACGCAAAAACAAAAGCTACTAATGAGATGAATTGAAGAATTTTCTCCTTGTACCTTTTTTTTGCCTCATATTTATGAATTTAGCTTTACAAATTAGATTACAATCCACCTGTTGGTAAAAAAACTGATACTGTTTTGCCTACAACTGGAGGTTTTGAGTTTTATTTCTTATACTAGTTTGTTGGAAAAAACTAATACTGACGTGTGCCAGTTCTATGGCTATTATACCATACGAAGTTGGAAATAAAATTTATAGAAAGAATGATTTTGTTATTTAATATATGCTACTCAATAAAAAAAAATCTAAGAATAGCTTGAAGGAGTTATTAACTGGGGTCCCATTTTACCAGTATTGAACTGGTTTTTTTTATATAAGCTTATTGGTATTTGTTATAATACAGATAATTCAAGTACAACTTTCAAAGGGAGGTCATCAACTCTTTCTCTAAACATTGTTTTTTTTTAGTATCCGATTAGTTAATGGGTTTGAATCTGATCAGCTATTTGAACCCGATTAGTGTCCTACCCTGACAGAAATCCTGGACTTGCCCCTGGTTGCGACTTTCATAATAGGGCCACATCTGTCGTTGCGGCCCCTATTTTACTATATATTTGTTCCAGAGACAAATTTCATTTCTTATCTTCACCCATTCTCTCTCCTCGGACAGCTCTCTCTTCTCTTCTGATTTGTAAGTTTTTTCTTTTATTCTTTTAATTTTATTTATATTTTCAGTAAATTAATAATTAATTTAGTTAATTTTTAATTTTAGGTTTGTGTGTAATTGGTTCAAAATGAGTCTTATGGTATCCATTTACACCGGTGGTGAGGTTTTATAAGGCCCTAATGGGTTTCTTATTGTCTTGAGCCTGTTACTGTGATCTCGGTAATGCCTAGTACTAATTATTTGGGAATTAAGACTGTTATTTGTCAAAATTTTGGATTGGATCAAGGTCAGTATGACCTTAATATTCATGCCAAAATTAGCATGCCCAGTGGTTCAGCACAAACCTCATTCCAACTATTTTCAATTCATAATGATGGAGTCTGGCAGGTACTGTACAACCAAACAATGAGTTTTCCTAGGGGTGGGTACAAGGTAATTGACTATATGTGGAAATTACCCAAGTCCAACGTACCAACCCGGCTATGAGGTTAATCCAAGGTCGTAATCGGGTTAACTCATCTGTCTCAAGTTGGACTCCTCTCCAAATTGACCAACCGTCTAGTAGTCAGGCCCCAATTTAGAGGGACCGATCGTCTAGTAGTCGGGCCCCCTCCAGATTGACCAGCCGTCTAGTGGTCGGGCCC
The DNA here is from genome assembly GCA_025461045.1 of Carex parvula. Classification (NCBI taxonomy): domain Eukaryota; kingdom Viridiplantae; phylum Streptophyta; class Magnoliopsida; order Poales; family Cyperaceae; genus Carex; species Carex parvula. The sequence goes on from JAJGRW010001328.1 coordinate 363,972, forward strand.
CAAGTCAGGCCCAATCTTGTGATTGGATGCTACCGATGATACAATGAATCCGAATTACGTGAGATAGAGGAAAGTTGAAGTGATGTCGACCCTGAGGATATGAGCAATCAGAGTGACCAAGAAGATACCCAGTCTGTTCTTAGATAGAGGTTTGTAATAATGGATCTCGGGTTAGAGCACTCGGTTAGAGCTTTCAATGACACATCAGGATTTCAGGAAGCTAATGTGAGTTTTTTTGGAAAGGCAGCAGAGTTTGAGAATGAATTATCGAAGGGACAGTGTTATGACTCAAAAAAGCAAATGAAGAGTGCAATTGCTAGGTTTCGCATTCAGTGCAACAAAGAGATTAAGAATACACACAGTGACAAGACCAGAATGAGGTTCAAGTGCAAGGACAGTAGATGTGGCTGTTACATATATAATGTTGCCACTGGTTACAGTGAACAATGGCGTGTCTTTAGATGCCCAACAAAACATTCATGTCATACTGATGTGACAAGAATAGATCATACACAGTTGTCAGCTGCTATGGTCACCGATTGCATATTGGCTCACATGAGGAACGATGTTGATTTGAGTATCCAAGTTGTCATGATCTCTGTTGCTAAAAGATACAACGATCAGATACCGGAGCACAACAAACTGTGGCGTTAACGGGAGTTGACAATTATCCGCCAATTTGGTAGTTGGGAGGGCTCATACGCGCTTATAACTCTATTGTTGCAGGCAATCCAAAGGAAAAACCCATGCACTATATTGTTAATTCTATTATTACGGCATTGTAAAAAAATAAACAATTTCACTTATTTTGTTTTAATTAATCACAGGTACATTGTTTGATGTGACCTCATTTTCACTGGTAAGAGCGGACCATACAAGTATTTTTTTAGGGCAGCTTGGGCATTTGGACCGTGCATAGTTGCCTTTCCACACCTCAGACCGGTCATCACCGTTGATTCTTGTTTCCTGTCACGCCGGTACAAAGGTAATTAATTTAATTTTTTTAATTTTTTTAATTTATTTGATTGATTTAATTGTTGATTGTTTAATACAGGTAAGCTATTGATTGCAACAGGGTATGATCGCACTAGTTAAGACAGAGAGCTTCGAAGATTATGGGTGGTTCATGCAATGGTTGCGATGCAATGTAATTCGCTCCAGATTCGTGTGTGTCATCATTGATAGGGAAAGAGTATAAAAAAGGTATTCAAACAAGATGATCTGGGTTGGAACGAGGAGGATAAGGATGAATGCGTTCACCGTCTTTGTGCTACTCACATAGCTAAGAACATGAAGAAGAACCATTGCAGAGATGAGGCCATCAAGTATTTCAGGATATGTGTGGCTAAGAGAAAGATGAGGAGATACGAGGAAGGAATGGAAACAATAGAGAGGTCATGTGACCATGCTCTCAATTAGCTGGACGGTATGGGTAAGTATTTGGATTAAGATCAGAGCGAGTGTCCAAAGCTATGGAAGATATTCCAAGTGCTCGATAGGAGTTACCGTTGAGGGGATTATGACTACAAACGGTTCTGAGTCGCTAAATAATGTCTTCGGGTCATCTCGTAAGTTTCCTGTGACCGTAATAATTGAGGACACATTTTACAAATGTGTCTCATGGTTTGCACAAAGGAGGGACCAAAGCCGAACATGAAGAATTGCAAGGTCAACTATTTTCGTGTCGTGTTCATAAGGTATTTTTAGTTTTAGTATTTCTTCATTTATTTTTAATAACTTCATTTAATAAATTCATTTCTTCATTTATTTTTGCTTGTTAGTAGATTATTAACAAACGATTCGAGAGGTCAAATACTTTGAAGACGCTTGGGGGATTTGGCAACTTAAACGAGTTTGAGGGAACCGCGACAGAAGAGAAAGTTCTTGCTTACATGCCTGACGGTTCTTGCCGGTTTACCAAGACCAATTTCAAATATACGATCGTTATCAAGGAGAATAACACGGTGGAATAAACATGTTAGAATCCTCAATTAAATAGAATATCGTGTTCTCATGTTATGTTCGTGTGTCGTATTCGAGGCATCGACCTTGACACTTTTGTAAGTCACTACTACCACATCTAGACACTGATCAACACATGGAGAGGTGAATGGCATGTATATGACAATACGTCGGAATGGCCTGAACACGATAGCCCTGTCCTTGTTCCAGAACATAGGCTAGTTACTTTGGATAGAAGACGGTACAACATGATTCCGATATGGTTGGACTTACTAATAGGAGGAGAAGAGGACACCAAGTCAATCGAGATACACAGGAAAAACGCAACAGAGATGCTCGAGATGCTCGAGGTTGATACAATGTTTATTTTAGATTTATTAGCTATGTTTTTATTGCATTCGTGAGAACATATGCAGTTCCTATTTTTCTAGTGATGACTTATTTTAGATTTATTGTTATTATTATTTGATGAAACAAAAATACACATTGCTTGTCTATATTTTTATGAAAATAAAACAAATAAATAAATTCACATATATTATTTTTTAATATATACTACAACAAAATAAACACATAAACTAAAACAAAATTATATCTATTTTGTTTTCTTAAAAAAATAAAAGGGCTGCTGATAGGGCTATGTGCTAAGGGCCCTCAATAAATTTAAACTTGGCCCACAAATAACTTTGGATTCGGACCCCGTCAAGGGCCAGCCCAAGGTAGAATAAAATAGGGCCCTTAATATGATAACGGCCCAAAAAGCAACTCGGAGCTTGGACCCCTTCGCGGGGCCAACCCGAGACCAAAAAGCAACTCGGAGCTCGGACCCCTTCGCGGGGCTAGCCCGAGACCAAAAAGCAACTCGGAGCTCGGACCCCTTCGCGGGGCCAGCCCGAGACCAAAAGCAACTCGGAGCTCGGACCCCCTCGCGGGGCCAGCCCGAGACCAAACAAAATGAGGCCCACAGTCCAGCTGCCTGGCGGCCTGGCAAGAACCAAGCTGGGCCTCGCCCCATTAATTTTGAACAATCCGGCCCGCGAAGTCGAGTTGGGCCCCTACTCATAAGGCCCAGTCCAACTTCGACTTCGCGTCACTGCCGATTATGCGAGTGTCACCGCCAATTATGGGCATTACTGCTCCTATGCGAACCCCCTAACCGTTTTGACAAGACGTCCTAACAGTTTGGGGCCCCCTATTTAAGGCGGGGAATTCCCGGTAATAGGGGTCGCATTTTTCCGTAACACAGGGTATTGTAGAGGTTAGAGCACTAATACCCTCAAACCTCCACCGTTCTTCTTAATCTCGGCCCGTCAACTCGAAACGGGACGAGCCCATCTTCTTAAACTCTTCTCCCGTACGGCTTACTCCCCCGTATAGGACGTATCTGCTGCAATGATAAATGGCAACCCCATTTTGGGGGCCACAATGACAAATGGCAGCCCCATTATGAGGGCCGCAATGACAAACAGCAGCCCCTCAAGAATAGAGCCGTCATTTGTCATTGCGACATGGGTAAATATCAAATTCTCACAAATTTGTAGTTTTTTTGTTTATTTTTTTTTTTGGAGGATATTAATAAAAATTTCGGGTCATTTCATCCATGCATGCACAATCGATATTGTGGTAGGTAGAATTTGACCAATTTTTTTCGGAGCCTGTTTAAAATATAAGAGGTTTGCTTTAAAATCTGTGCAAACTTAAAATAAAAGATCCGAATCTAACCTGATACCTCACCTAATCTGAATTTTGCACAATCAGCAACCTCTATTGCAGTTTTGAAAAATTTCTGACAAATTACTAACATTAGGAATGATTGGATGCCTTCATCGTGTAGATTTTAAAATTATGCATAGTTAAGTTTGTCTTGGCTTTTATGGAGGTGGTCGATTGAAAGTGCTAACATGAGTGAAGTAAAACAAAAGAGGAATAAAACCAGTGCTTCAATAATCATTAACAATATACAGATATACATTAAGTTAATTAATTTTCTTTAAAGATTGAAGGCCCGGCCATCAAAACAATCAGTAGATATTTGAAGAATGCCATGTTATATATATTTTTTTAGGAGGGTTCAAATGCCTCCATTTTTCATGCCTCCATCATGTCTCCATTTTTAAAAACTTTAATAACTCAAAATTTAAAACTTAAAAGTCAAAATAAAACCGTTGGATATGATCTACATCATTTTATCTATACACGTGTAAAAAAATTATGACATTTTAATTTTGTTTTAGTTGTCATCAAGACTTTGTAAAAAACGTACTAATGTGGATAATTTCTAGACGTTGATTTTTCAACTTATTGATTCATATAAAAACAAAATCAAAATGTGATAATTTTTTATGAGCACTTAGATAAAATGATGTAGATCATATCCAATGGTTTTATTTTGACTTTTGAGTTTTAAATTTTGAGTTATTAAAGTTTTTAAAATTGGAGACATGATGGAGGCACAAAAAGAAGGCATTTGAACCCTCCTCTTTTTTTTATAGTAAGCACTCTAATTTAGTTCAAGAAAATGTTTCGTACAGAGTTCGTAACATTACACAAGGTTCGTGTTGTGATAAATGACCCTTATGATTAATCATTATCTTACAACTCATTCTATTCGTTCTTTCTTTATTCTAAAATGTTGTTGTCGCCCAAAAGCGGTTCGTTCAGAACTTGCAAACCAATTAGCACATGGCATATCATCTTTCCAAACACGTTCACAATTTTTGCAAATTTCTTTATAAATCGGCATCGAATGACATCAGTTTGCACTTGTACATTATCAAGCTGACAAGTTCACAATTTTCAATATGGAGATCGATGTTTCAAACAACAAAACTACAAATACTTAGATAGTGCTTACAATAAGATCCATGTTGAAACTTAAATTATAGTGCGTCTGAATGACTTAACACCATTAAAAGAGGAGATACTTTGAACTAGTAATGATTATTTAGTCACTTATATATTTATACTTTGAACTGATAAGCCATCAGTGATCTATATACTTAATATTGTTAAATTGTTTGTTTATTTGTTCCCATCTTTCAAAGAAAAATTCAATTAGAATATGTACGAATATTAAAGGGGATAAAGTGAATTCTACCTCGAACCTGATTGATTCAGATTATGATCGGACGATCTAGATCTAAACTCAAATTTTGTGTTACTTTAGGAGAAATAAATCTGCTATTATTCCAAAGGAATAACATGAATCTATTATTCCAATCCCAACCGTTTAAGTTTTGCCATGCACAAACCTCAACAAAGAAATTTGTTCATGTATGAATCTCAATGAAGATCAATTGTTGGGATCGGAATAACAGGCTGTTATTCCTTTGAAATAACAGCACATTTATTCCCTACTTTAGGGGACCCATATTTGTGTCGAGATGGAATTTCACATTTGATCTAAATTGATCTAAACCAAATTCAAATAAACCTATCCTTAGGCATTACTGTATATCTATAGTGTCCATAAACAGCAAACAAATCGATACCTTTGATTTTGTTTTATTTCTTATTTAATGCTCTGAATCGTTGGATTGAGGGTTCAACATTTGTGCGCTGCCTGTGTGCTTCGTTTCCTGGACTCCTGGTTGCGTTGGGTCTTTTTACATTTTTTTAGTGTAACTTGTATATGCTTGACAAAGATTAGATTACACTTATGGCATGCTTGATTGTCTCTTATGTACTAATCATGCTGTTCTAAATGAATTTGATTACGGGCTTGCTCTTCAAACAAAACAAAAAAAATTCTACGGAGGGCTTCCGTGTTGTTATGGGCTTATTTGTGGCCCATGTCCCTTTCCCAACTTTACAAAGATTACAATGTATTTTGTAATAAACAAAAGCAATGACTAATATTCCTACACATTATATTTGTACAGTACAGAAGTCCCTAGTATAAAAAATGAATCTAACTTAAACAGTACAAAGATACAAAAGAAGAAAAGAGGAAAGAATATCATCTTAGATTGACACTCGTATCTCTGAACTAATTTGTACAATTCTGATATATTCTGAGTCCAGCAATTGTGCACTTCTTTATTTCTATATATGTGCACAGCTGAGATTCAAATGCACCTCATGCATTAACCAAAAAATATGAATCATGTCTCAAGTAGAACTGTATCTCACCAATTGGTCAATAGCCATATCATGTCAGCGGAAAGTGCTTGGCTACACATGGTCTATTTCTTCATGTTCTGGCTGTTTCATGCAATTTCCAGATTTCGGAAAGTGGATTTGCTTGCAAGTTGTGGCAGATCAAGAAAGTGATTTACCATGTGTGTGTTACTTAGTTGAAAAAGTAAGGAGAGCTGAGCACATGTCGCAAGTCAAAATCACCTCTTTCTGGTAGAGGAGGGAATTCTAATGTAGGATAGGATTCCTCAAATTCCTTCAACAACTGTAAGAGTGAAAAGAAGAAAGAAAAGAAACAAATAAGATACAACTCGGATAATAGAAATACAACACGACAATATGAGAAATATTGTCTACCCCCTTTTCTTCCTAGTTCGTCCCAACAGTTACAAAATTACTCCTAGGTCTATCGCTAATTGGATAAGAGAATGAGAAAGAAAAAGGAGGGACACTTTAGTATATCTTCAATAAACTAAGTGCAGTGATATTACCATACATTACAAAGAGAGTTGTATAAGAAAGAAGCATACATTTTCTAGAATGGGAATTTCGTAGAGATCGACAAACTTCTCGCGTAAGATTCTGTTCATGGTGTCGACATCACATGCATGCGTCCAGAAGGAATCGTGGACCCCAGCAAAAGTCAAGCCGGCACTTCGGCACGCCGTGGCAGTCATCATCATGTGTGAGCTGTCCAGTGAGTGTACAAAATTCGGTGGGAACGCTGTCCTTTGCTTTTGTTTAGAAACCTGTAAAATGATCTTGCGCAAATTACTGGAATGAAATACAATATATCCAAAGATTATGACATTAGGAACTTCTAATAGCATGTGCACAATACAATTGTAGTATTCAGGACTTTAGTCAGGGAGAATTATTAATCGTACAGGTCTTCCTGCCTATATCACAAATTGTTCAACTCATGTTTATTTACATGCATGATGCGAGGGTTAAATACTTTTTTTGAAAGATGAGGGTTAAATACTTAATTGCAGAATTTCTGTTTGGCTAAGATTTTAGGTTAGCTTAGTGGGGGGCATGACTGTATATTCATGGATGGACTAGGTATTGTTCCTGTCAAGTAAAACAGTAGGTAAGTGCTGTACAGTTTGGTATTATGGACCTTAATAGAAAATTAAGAGAGGAAAATTTTTGGTACTAGAGATGCAGGAGCTCAAATTTTATCATGTTACCTTGTCGCCTTCACCCCTGATTGCCATTCTCTGGAGTGACGTATAGAACTATAATAGAATAAAAATTAGTTGGTTTGCATTTGCTTTAAATGCTGGCAAACATATTTAATGGATTGCAAAAAAAAACTAATCTCTAACAACTAATATAGGGTACCAACAATAAATAGAGGGTAGATAAAATGAACAATGACCAAAACATTTTCAACTCAATAGAGTCAACCATTAGTAATAGCATACACTGTTGGTCATGTCATCAAACAATGATATTGAATTTTGAGTAAATAAAGTGAAATATTGGTTCCATTTGCAGAAAACAATTTAATGAAGTACTACACGAAACTCTCAAAAGAACTCAAGAGAGAATTAGAGGAGAAGAAACTTACGCGAATTTGCTTGATGGTTCGATATGGCTGCACAACTGGTAAACCAAGTGGTGTTGTCCATCTCACTGGTTTATTCTCTAAAGTTATTACCTATTGTTAAAAAAAAAAACTCAAGTGTCAGGCAAAACACTATATTAATATCTAACAGTGTAAATTTGTGAAAATGTTACAGATAAACACAGGGCACCTTAGCACATTCTGCGAGCCAACTCTTGATTTCACGTGCTGCTTGAAACATCTCACCCAGAGCCTTCATTGTTAACTTCATCCAAAAATCAGTAAACCTTTATTAAATCTTTTCAAAAAAAAAAATATATATATATATATATATCTGGAATGCTTTTAAACTTGTCATCAGATAACAACATCCCCTCAAAATCCATCACTAATAAATACGGCAGCTATTATAAGGCAACTGTTGGACATGAGGAAGATCCACTCAGGATTGCTTTCAGGAAACAAATAGGAGTCAACCATGTAAAGATGACAGCTTAACAAACAACAAAAATGAGACATCCATAAGCCACCTCTCTCCCTAATTCAGTGAAAACACACTGCTAAAGCACGCTGCTATAGTTGCATAGGAGTAGTCAATAGTATTAAAAAAGATCAACAATGAAGTTTTAGAAGATATGTTTTTAATTTCTGAAGCATCTCACGTAATAGTACCTTGGTGGCATAACAGGATGCCTTATAAAGTACTGTGTCGTCATCAATCAAACCTCTCTCCCGTAACCTCCTTTGTATCTGTTCTCTTGCACCAATATATGTGACTCCATAAACTGAAGTCATGACTGTCTGTTTGACTAGCTTTCTATCCACCTAGAAAAGGCCGATACATAATTAGAATTATAGATAACACCCACATGCCAAAGATGGGCCAGTCTAATGTTCAAGCAGGCCTACATTATATTGTGTATAAGATAGAGAGTAGTGGTAATCTTGAATCCTAGAAAGATCATTCAAGTAAAATAAAATAACAAAAACCTGATCAACTAAGATCTTGGCCAGAGAAGCCGATGGCCATGTGGCAGGATCCTTCATGGAGTCTTTTTTTATTGCATCCAGCACCCTTCCAGTTATTGTCAAAAATTAACAAATGCAAGTCAGTGAGACCTCTATGATTATAGTTTAAATTCCAACAATAACATCTCAAAACTAGAAGCTATCATTATAGTTTAAATTCCTTTTGTTAAACAACAAAGCTTCACAAAATTATCTACATAAATGGATCAAACTGAACAACAGGTACAATATGATTACGAAAATTCATTACTGAATTGCAATTGATACCATAAGTTCCAGTCATCTGCACTATAACTTCCTTTTTTATTTTTCATTTGCTCTATTCATTAACTGTAGTTGTTACTAATCTTTTTTCTTTTTGGAGGGAAGAGGGGGCCTTACCTGGCGGCTACTCCTGAGTAAACATCCGTTGGTTTCTCTCCAGTAACTAAGTTAACTGTCGCTGCTTCTGGCTGCAATTAGCAGTATGTTTATCAACACATGCCAAAAGATAAACTGTTAAGGAAATGTAAACAAAACCAGATTAAATCAACCAAAGAATATATTCAGTGAAGAGAGAAGCAGCTTACAGCATATCTTCCTAAAGCAGCATAATGCTGGAGGCCATTACATGAACCATCCTAATAAGAAACCACAAATATTTAATAAGGCATTCTGTTTTACTTTGTTTGCAAATTAACCTCACCATTTGTCTTTATCACACACCTCATGGCCCACACTTATAGGGTTATCACAAACCAACTGAACCGTGGGGAGAGGGTTAAATAAATGAAAGATTGCACTAAAAAATGGTTAGAAAAAAGAGATTCCAGACAAAGACAGATGCAGCATAGGTTCAATGCAGCATGCATGGGTATCTATATGTAAAAGCATGAGTCCTGTTAGCTGCTAGTTAGGTTAGACTAGTGTGAATACATGCAGGTTGCTTTTGTTTCTGCTCTATACATCTTGAATTCTCTCTATACTAAAAAAATGCATTTGTTAGATTAGGAGGCATGAAAGTGTTTACAACCATGTATCATATTTTATCTTGAATATGTTAAAGAGTATTTTTTTTTCTTGGGGATCAATTCCTCCGTTCATTTATATTGTCAGTTTGTTACAATTTTCATTCTTTCTTTATTTCCAGTGTCAAAATCCCTTCATAGATTTTTAATAAGAAAGAGGCTCATTGTTAAGTGGGGTAAAATTGAATATATTGTACAAACAGTTTACGGTAGCCTAAAGTCTGAACTCTTGTTGGTTGGCGATTATCAGCATATAACCCAAAATATCAAGGTACTACTTTCAAATATAAGACATTTAGGTACTGTGCACATGTACATTAAGTTGATGGGGTATAATTTGTCAAAGATCTACAATATTACCTGATGAACAGGGAGGTGTGAAACAAAAGTATGAGGTGAATCACTTCTCAAAGCACCAGCAAGCTCAATGCAAGCAGCCAGGCATTGAAATGGATCCTCGGCTTTCATCCACCACCTCTCACCGTGTATCGGATTTGCAGCCGAGTCGAACACTTCCCGTAAGTGCACCTCAACAAAGTCTAGTCGCATGTCATACGATAATTTCTCTACTCCACCTCCAAACAGGTTTGCAAGGTGTATTTTAAGCCATTTCAAGCCGGATTTACCTAAATACAAAAATACAAGTCGATAATATAGGCAAACTTCAAAATCTTGAACAAGTTGTCAACCCAACATAGCTAGGTTAAGAGATAATTGAGCATGCCATGAAGTTGTTAAAATCTCATAAAATGTTCAACAATGACAAATTCTTACACGAGCAAGTACTAATCAAAATTCAAAAAAATCAACAAAATCAGAAGACGCAAAAGGCATAATATAAGTTTGCAGTGATATCATAATGGAAGAGTGTTGTATTAGCCGCCTTGCATCAGTGCCAAGCAGGACAATTCTGGTAAAGCCGCACAGTTGCAGGTGGATTACACAATGTTAGGCCCAACATAGAGGATAAAAATAATGAAGATCAATCGAAAGGGCAAAATGCAAAACTATTAGTCAGCAAACTAGACAAATGTCAGAACCAAAGATATAGACCATGAAATTTTGTAAAAAGTATTACACAACTTTGAATAAAATCACAAAAATAGCAGTAAAAATTAAGAAATTTCAATCCTAATGTGATATAACCCAAAATTTGTGTCAAGTACTACTTCAGTAAGAGGTCGTGTACCAAATAAATCCTAAATTATACAATCCTATAGTTTTAAGTTGTAACATGTACCCAGGGGTTTTCCCTCGGAGAATTCTAGAAGGCCGCGGCAGAGGTCAGATCCAAGATGCGTCAGGTGAGAGTGCATGGGGTAGGCACGGCCTCTGAAGTCGAGATTGTGTGGATAATAGAACGCCTCCTCACAGCACATCTTACGTGCAACCTGTTTTGCACCAAAGTTCACCAAAGTTCATATTTCATGTATGATGAAAGGAATCAACTATTTGGAGGAAAAAGTTTGGTTATCTGATGAATGTTGGCCAAATGTATTATTATCTTGAAAACATCGGAAAATGTCAGCTTTTTAAATGTTCCAAGATAAAATCAAAGACATGTGTGTTCCTTCCCTATTTTGTGATACACATAACATCTTCCAGGTCTTAGGGAGAAATATAAGATGTTTATAGTATTTGTATTGGTTTAAATCTTGATGCATTGCAATAGCACAGGGCATCTTTGAATTTACTCCAAAAAATGTAGTTAGACCTATGCAGAAAAAATCATACTGTTCGAATATTCAGCTGCATACTAAGGCTTAGTTGGACCTTGAATTTCTTTCTATTTTTTTTAAAGAAGGCAAACAGAGATTTTATTAACAATAATAAAGATGAACCAAAAAAGAAAGCCATATTTAGGCATGGTGAATCGGGGAACACCCTTGGTACCCTTGCAGGCTAAGTGTCATGTAATTCAGTGAAGTCTGGTCAAGCTGCAAAAATGTGTAAAACAACTGAATAGATGGAAACATCGCTAAAAAACCAAGAGAGAAGGGAAGTTACAGTAAGTATAAGCTCAGTATCACATCGTAAAGCGTGCATCTCACTGTTGGCCTTTTTTGCTTTTCTGTTGGCCCATTTCCATATCTTGATTTCTTCTAGATTGTTTGTCAGAGGCTTTTCTGGTAATGGAATCTACGAGAGAGAGGAGGGGGCAGGGACATGAGTAATGAATGTCATGCAAATAAATAAAGAAGAATGTCATGCACCCCAGAAACATAGGAGATCTACATGTGACTCAAAACAACAAACATATTGTCTGCACTTCCTCCAAATTTACTTCAATGTATTTCCAAATTACCACTCTGCCACTTCTTATTTCAAAGTTTACAAGCAAATAGCATAATCTCATTAGCTTTTGAAATGCTGTTACCAGCAAAATTTGCTCTTGACGGCAGAATATAATATGATATTCTTTTAATTCTTAAAGCGGTATAAATGATATTACCAAACATAATTGATATACACAAGATTTTTTATGCAAGAACTACATACATCTTGCTTATTTACCAAACCGGCAATGTTTCCACCACTACTCCAAAGGCTCTCTACAATATCTAGTATCCTTCTGTTTATTCTCCATTTTGTGCTCCCTAGCACATCCAATGCCTACAAAAGATGACAGCAAGACATAAATAAAAAAAAGTACAGATGAACGAAATATGTGTTTATAGGAAAGCACAAGAAAATACAACGGTAGAGATGTGGCCTCCTCTTTTTGTTAAAAGTTTGCGAGACCAATTTCATTAAAGAAAAATATGAAGCACACTATAGCTTTCTACAATGTCTTTCCCAACTACTGACATTAATTATGTCAGCAGAATTTGCACTGCCCCAAGTAACACTTTGGTTTCCCCATATCTACCATTTAAACTCGCTGCTCTATCCTAAGGCTGTGCTCCACAACACCCACACGGAGAGGAACGGGGAGGAAGAGAAAGGAAGGAGGCAGGGCGCGGTTCCACTCGCTACAGTGAAACCTACACCCCGATTGGGAGGTACGAATTTGAGAAGTTTGTATAGCGCGTTACCCTTGCTACAGTAGTATGTTCCTTCCTTTCCCTCTCCGATTACCTTCTTCTGGAGCGGGTGAACGGCGTGGGCAGCCCGGGCACATGCGGAGTTCCCCTTCGTTCCTGTTCCTTTCCTTTAATGAAGGGGGTTCTCCCCCTCTCTGGAGCACAGCCTAAGACTCTGATGTGTAATTCTTTCAAAATAATTCAGTGCAGCATAGAAGTATGAATTTTCATGTATAAAGTATAGATAGCCCACAAACCGACAGCAAACCAACAGCAATTAATTTGGACAGAAGTATGAATTTTCATGTTTGAAGTATAGATAGTCCACAAATTGACAGAAATTAATTTGGACTGCTAAGATTAGAAGTGCCTATTATGCAGTCCACCCCACATACAATGCAAAAATTTATCAAAAATTTTGAATTGTGCAAAACTGTGTCAGAAATAACCTTGAAAACTTTATCAAGCTGCTTTTTTGGAGCAACTTTTAGTGCAATTAGCTGATCCTTCGAGCCTCGTGTTCGCATGGCACAAGATGGTAAGGAGATGTAAGCGCCCACATTGTACCTGGATATGATAAAAAAGAGAATTGATATATAAAAAATCAAGAACAAAATAACCATTTGTTCCGTAATATGTACCAAAATAACCATTTGTACAACTATTATTTGGCTTAAGCCAAATGGATTACGTAAAAGTTCAAGTCAAGCATTACTTGCTGCTCATACCCAGTTGATAAACAAAATTTAAGTCAAAAACAATTATCAATTTTTCCTAAAAGGATGAAAGCCACTCCAAAACTTGCTTCATCAGAACTCGAAACCTAATCTGCTATTTGCTTGATTTTAATGCAGTATTTGCATTGTAGTAGTCTAACACGTAAATGTACTATATAAACAAGAAAGATAGATTAGGTTCAAATGTTTGGCATACTTTTTGTTTCTAAATTGGATTACTCCGTTGTTGTGTACATCCGCTTCAAGCAAGATAGATAAACATGACCAAGAGGAGAAATAAATTGTGTATGTCACTTATATATAGATCATACCGTTTCCAAGTTTTTGGTGGGATCAACATCGGGAGATGTGGAATCACTGTGTGCCTAACCTGCAGTAATAAAATTTCAATTAAAGAAAAAGAAATTTCCATGCAAATTGATTAACTTCCACTAATTTAGTTCAGCATGGTGGTAAAATAGAAATTCATCAAGCCATAATCACCAACTTCTAGCACAAGAAACAATTATAACTCCCATTATTATTGTACTGGAGACTGAATTGTTTACCAATATCGTGGCATAATATAACAGTATGGTGGCCTCGCTTGCTATATTAGGTCCAAATTTGAGTATATCTAAATCTACACAAACAAACACACCCTCGTATATTGATTATACTGGTATAATATTTTGATCAAATTTGCATAATTAACCCAAATTACCAGCTAAACAAACAAAAACACCCAAAATACCAAAAAGTCATAATCAGGAACTATACCCACATAAGACCAAGAACCATAGAATCAGTTCAGAAAAGCAAAAGGCTTACACCGGTACAGTCAAGCCCCTCATATACCAACGAGTCGCACTCTAGCATGCCTTGACTATATCTTACCCTCCTAAAATTAAAATAGATAATGGTGAGCAACACAGATATAAGCTTTTAGTTTTTGCACCATTTTAGTTATGATGCAGACACAATCACACAGAGTAGGAAGGCATAAAAGAGCGGTCACATTGGCCACATACCACAGCTTTGATCAGTGTGGATCAGCAATGCGCCACCTAATGAGGGTGGCATGGACTGGTTCAACCAGATGATCTAATGAGACCAAGTCCAGCCCAATTAAACCCTAGATGCTATAACTAAACATCAACTTAAGCCAATTTTGCCTCGATTAATTCTATATCGTCCAATATAGAATTTTACTTCGAAATTGTCCAGGTAACTAGTGCAGAGATAATAAAAGAAGGCATAAAAAATAATTTCAAACGAATATAACTTCTCATCCAATACAACAAAGAAAAAATCATGATAGCCATACCCATTTTCCTTTGAAGCTTTTGTGCGGTAATGCCTAAATGCAGGTCGAATTTCAAATGAAGCATCACTATCTTGGTTCACCGGTGATTGTATATATGCTGATTCAATTAACAAATCTATTAATCTGGTCCCCAGCTGCACAAGAGAAAGGGGTTAGTAACATTTCTAGCTTAAAGTATACACATCATTATTTCAAAACATCACTTCAGAAACAAATAAGTCAGGTTGTTCAGAAAAAAAAAAATTAGAAAAGAATCAAACTGATAATTCTAGTGTAATTTCTGGGTGCCCCTTTTGTCCAACACTCTTCCATATATTATTTTTTATATTTGGATTAGATTCTTTTAGTTGGAAACTTAACCTTGTGGTCTTTAACTGCAGGACTAAGGTCTAATTGAGGTATACTTCAAGCTGTTTAGGAAATCTTGCTAAATCAGGGCAGAGAGCACCTAAGCATATAGGGGCCGTTCAGCAACATAAGTCAGATTAAATCTTAATCCGTGCTAAGGACCTCATGTGTGGTTGCCTTAATTCGTAGATACTTACTAAGGAAGCTTAATCCAGAGGTAGAGGTTCCTTAAGGTCCAGGCAGGGATTAAGATTTCGGGCAAAGGAGGCTAAAGGAGGGGTTCTTAATCCTTACTAAGGAATCGATGTTCAGAAGGATTAAGCGACTGAGGAAGCTAAAGGAGGTAAAAGGAAGCTTAAGGAGGCTTAATCCTCCCTTGCGGAACAACCCCTAAAGTACCACTTCGGTGGGAGCAGTACCTATATGCAAAATTGATGCTAAGGTTTGAGCTGTTGACCTAGACAAAAATAAAAAACAAGGTGCATAGTAGTATACCTGTGCTAGGACTTCCTTTGACCAGGGCTTTACCTCAAGCTCATCCCTAATTAGCTTTTGGACCTCACCAATTTTTCTCGCCTTGATCATGGCAGAAATCCTCTTCTTGCGTGTCAGGAATTCTTTCCTCCGAATCTTGCTATCTTTCTTTTCTTCTTCATGTGCTGGGCTTTCTGAATTTTTAATGTTTTTCAGATATGCCTGGACCTTAGCCTGTAGGCAGGATAATGTAAGACCAAAAATTGCTTGAATCTTGGTGTTTACCAATCAAGCTGCACACACTGATAAATAAGTATGATGCCAGTATCTATTACATACCAATATGTTTGTTGTTATTGCACTTTATTATGTCCATTTATCATAAAATTAAACGGGGTTGAAGCATAATGCCAGGCATTTTTTAGTTTTTCAGAAAGAGAAAGAGATTCTCCTGCAAACAACACGTGGTACTTTAACATATTCAATAATAATACCCAGCATTTCTCATGTTTGCAAGCAGCAAACATGACCCAATTTTGGAATTTGCTAGATAAATCCAAATGACAGCAAGGTCAAGTCAAAAAAGTTACAAAATTGCCTAATTTCTTCCTATAAACTTAGTCAGATATCCATTATATATAAAATTTTATCTTATGAACTTGCAATCCAGCGACTGAAGGACGGAAATGTTAGGTTATTTCTGGATATATTTTTTCAGTCGCACCATTTTAAATGCTGGCAACATTTGCAGATATCTCAAACTCTGTTGGGGGTATTCGATATTACAACAATATACCAGGTGTTAGCAGTGATGGAAGCTAGAAAAGATCATGCTAAGCTAAAATAATAACTACCTCATGCTCAATGGCAGCACCAACTTTGAGCGCCACCTGGACCAAAGGTACCGACCTTTCAAGATTGTGTGGCAGTAATAACTCCATTACCTTACTCATCACTATCACTGCCATTTTGTCTGATGGCAACACATCTGTAAAATAGATACTAGGTATAAATAAAGGGACATGTTTGTCTGTACTACCACAAGACACAGAAAAACCACATTATCCATGCACCTCGAACATAGTTTGTTCGAAACATGCTAAAAGAGCTCTCTCTATTGCTCTTTTGTTGCCAGGAAATATGCCAAAAAAGGAAGGTTTGTCTAAGCTTCCTTTTTACACTTTTTCTTTTTTTTTCCCAAGAGTTCAGAGAAACAGTTACAGGGAGAAGTTTCACATGCTTAAAAAAGGGATTTCTAGCATGTACTTATCGATACATAGGATATACATGGCATTTTGAAGTTTTGGAAGGATAAAGGTGAGATTTAACTATACATGATAGAAGTAAAATTATTGAAATAAGAACGAAGTGGTTGAACAGGCACTCCTCTTTTGACTACTGGTTTGTCTACAATCAATTGACCTTTTTTTTTTTTTTTTTTTTTTTTGTGTTGTGGTTTATTCAATTGCATTGCCAGTCAGATTGAGGGTCATGCATCATTGCTGCTTAGCTGAGTCAGCTGCAGCTTGGTTGCGTTTAAGATCGCCCTGCTCAGGTTTTATCGGAACTGCAGTATGCTTAATTGAGGCAAAGAAGGATTTCATTTACCCTAGCATTGCACAACCTAGGACCCATAGTGTTTAATTGAGGCGTAAGCAAGACTAATTGGAGCAGAATAAAATAAGCTGCGGCTTGACTGATTTGATGGAAGCATAAATGGTTGGATTCGAGTTGGATTCCGGCTTTGTAGCTAAGTGTGGTATTTATATAAACTGGGTACGACATGACAATTGCGGTGTCAAATGAAATTGAATTTCAATGAGCTTCTGACCTATATAATACTCATGTGCTTTCTTCTTGTTCGTATTCATTTGCCCTGCTTGTATCTCTCAATTGCTGAAACCAGCTGAGACAGAGAGACTTGACATATGGCAAACTTGGTGCCATTTTTTTCTCCAGCATAGTCTTCTCCAGTTCCTTGTACTCCCTCAGCGCCTCCTCATACGCCTGTGTCTCGGCATGTATCTGCCTTCTCATTAAGCTCTCGTAGTCCTCTTTAACCTTTATAATGGAGTTCAGGCTCGGTTTGGCTGGTTGAAAGTTAGGCGATATCCAGTGAATCCATGGTAGATCCATTATACCAGCTGAGAAATCTAGGTTTTGAGTAGCTTCCTTGGTTGGTGGCGGATCCAGTAGGAGGGACGACTGAAGCGGTGACCGGAGGATTACGGAGGTCCTGCGTTTAGGATTGAGTTTGACTCTGGAGGATTTGGGCAGATGCCATAGAGGGACAGAGAGCAAGGAGGTG
Source organism: Carex parvula (assembly GCA_025461045.1). Lineage (NCBI taxonomy): Eukaryota > Viridiplantae > Streptophyta > Magnoliopsida > Poales > Cyperaceae > Carex > Carex parvula. The sequence goes on from JAJGRW010001328.1 coordinate 381,876, forward strand.
GTGGTCGACATTGGGAACTCCGCCATTAAAGAATGGAGAGGGTTTAGAGGTCTGAGGTAGGTTTTGAAGTGGATAGAGGGCTTAAACCCCTGGCCCTTTGTGAAACTTCTATTCTCACGTGCAAAATTGACGAACTTTTTACGTAGAATGCTTGTGCCGCTATAATTGGCTGGTTCCTGCTTTGGGTTCCTGCTCCGAGCTCCGAGTCGCCGTTTTTTTATTAATATCCAAAAACAAATTAGTAAATCTGCCTTCACCTCCATTTTTTTAATAAAACTACTCTAACCGTCCCACCGTGGGGCGGTCCACTATTCATAGCAGACCGCCTCCAGTGGGACGGTCTGCTAATTTTTTTTTTTTTACTGTTCTTACCAAACCGTCCCACTGTGGAGCGGTTTGCTATAAACAGTATTTTTTTTAGAGACAATATGAATATCAAGATGATGAATTCAAACGCTAAAAATTCGGATTTTTTTAAATATTTGTTAGATTACTTTTTTTATGTATAATTAGCATATTTATACTAAAATACGCTAAATTACTTGAAATTATGTTAAATTACGTTGAATACGCTAAACACTAAATTACGCTAAACTCTAAACCTTAAACTCTTATTTTAGACAATTTCTAATCCTAAACCCTAAAAAAATTACCGTACATTAAATGATTTAAAATTTTCACAAACATATTTATAAAAATTAGTGATATTTAAAAGAAACATAAACCTAAACCCTAATTTTTAAACCCTAGTTTTCGACATTTTTATTAATAAATATACTCACGTTAGCTGGGTTTTTTGTTAGATTACTTCTTTTGATGTATAATGAGCATATTTATACTAAAATACGCTAAATTACTTGAAATTATGTTAAATTACATTGAATTACACTAAATTACGTTAAATTACGCTAAACTCTAAACCCTAAACTCTTATCTTGAACAATTTCTAAAACCCTAAACCCTAAACCCTAAAAATTACCGTACATTAAATGATTTACAATTTTCACATAACATATTTATAAATTGTCCTAAACCCTAACTTGAACGGTAATTTTTAGGGTTTAGGGTTTAGGGTTTTAGAAATTGTCCAAAATAAGAGTTTAGGGTTTAGAGTTTAGCGTAATTTAACGTAATTTAACGTAATTTAGTGTAATTCAACGTAATTTAACATAATTTCAAGTAATTTAGCGTATTTTAGTATAAATATGCTAATTATACATCAAAAGAATAATCTAACAAATATTTAAAAAAAATCCGAATTTTTAGCTTTAGAATTCAGTATCTTGATATTCATATTGTCTCTATAAAAAAAAATTACTGTTCATAGCAAACCACCCCACAGTGGGGCGGTTTGGTATGAACAGTAAAAAAAAATTAGCAAACCGCCCCATAGTGGGGCGGTTAGGGTAGTTTTAATAAAAAATTTGAGGTGAGGGCAGATTTGCTAATTTTTTTTTTTTTGGGTATTAATAAAAAAAACGGTCCGAGTCGGGATAGACGATAATAATTAGTAAGGAAATTTTAAAAATAAAATTAAAAATATACAAAATTTAGAAAAAAAATATGAAATTAACAACTTAATATTACGGAGTTAATTTGTTTGTTTGTTTAAAAAAAATTGAATGATTTGGGATTGAATTGGAGAGGTCCGAACTTGATCGAGAATGTAACAATACGAACATGTCCTGGAATTTTTAGGGGAAAATTTCCTCCATGCCACCTCAAAACTTGGAAAATACCAAATTGCCACCCCAAAACTCAAAATTTCCTATTTGCCATCCTAAAATCATCAAATTTACCCTATTGCCACATTTGTACATTTGATATACATTTTTGAGTAAATTTATACTGAAAAGTGTTGTATAAAAAATATATTTTCGTATTTCCCATTTTACCCTTCAAGAACAACAGATAAAATAAAAATGGAGGCCTACAGTTCCCTTCCCTTCATCCCTTCGCCTCTTCCCTTCATCCCTTCGCCTCTTCCCTTCGCCTCTTCCCTTCGTATTTTGCCACTGTTTACCAGTGCCTCATAAGCTGATTTTCTAGAGTATAAACCTGAATTTTCCAACACCAAATTAGAAAATCAGCACTATCAGAAAACACGACCGGTTCCAGAATTGTTGCTGTCAGAACGTGTCTGATGTCATGGGCATCTCTAAGAAAATTGCAATCATCTGGGGCCTAGTATCACCTCTGGATCGATCATACGGTGTCGTTACTTGTTGGTTGATGAAATTATTCCTTAATTGTAACAGAATTTAATATTTTTTAATATTTTATTTCAGTTGGAGACTATATGGTTGGTACGGTTAAGCAATAAGGAGTAAACAGCAGATGAGAGACAAATTGAATTTGACAATTCGGAGTTGCAATGGAAGAGTTGTAACTGGATTAATATTTATTGCTTCTGGTGTGATTTCATTTCTTTTGTTCTTCTTTGCTGCTGTACTGTCTAAGCTCCTTCCTCCTTTCCAAAATCAAATATTGCGTGCTATTCAAAATGACCGGTACGCTACTGAGGTTATCCCAATTTTTTTTTCTCGTTTTTTGGTAATGATGATTTATCAGTAACCAGAAATGGACAATTTTTTAGAATTTCTTAAACTTACCATGACATTTTATTATATTTGGAAAACACAACAAAGATTTCTCATCTGTTCTTGTGAAACCAAATTTTAAGATTTTTTGAGGAAAAATAAGGGTCATGCCCATATTTAATTGAAAATTTTTGCGGTTACAAAGATTGTATCCATGGTTTTGCAAGAATTTAAAATGCTCAAAACAGTTGAGCTTAAAACATAAAATAAAACCAAAAAAGGACAAAAAATAAGTCTAAAGTATTAAAATCAGAAAAGAAGTCCCTTAACGGGTTGAAACCGAACCAGCTAGAATTGAAATTAACAACTTGAAGTCCCTGATTCCTGTTTCTTCCGTACCAGCAACATCCTGTACCAGTCCGGTACATACCTAGTTTCTCAGTACTGCGACAGTTTTCCTTTACCAGTTCGTTAAGTTGCCGTCATGTAGTCCTCCCCAGGTACCGGTATGTACCAGTACCGTACCGGTACTGCTTCGAGTTGCCAAATTGCCTTGCCTTGATGTTAATTGATGCGCGCAAAGCGCAACGCAAGTTTCGGTACGCTTGAGGGCGCACATTTTAAAACCGCGTTTACACTCCACGAGTAAAGGATGCAAGTGCACAACCCCTATCGGGTAGTATAATCGGGTATCGATCCACAGAGACGAGCAATTACGAGGTTAGAATCTATCGAACTTAATCAAAAACTAGAAGTGAGAAATGGTTTTGTTTGGTATTTAATTTCCTAAAAAGGTAAATTCAAGCAATTCAAACAATTCAGGAAGATGTAATAAAATGCTAGAAGAAATGTAAATTGTGTTTTGATTATGGATAAAAGGCGTTTCCAGGGTTTCAGATTTCATCTCTGATCTGCCTCTAGTGGTACGGCCCGTACCAAGGTGGTACGGCTAGGCCGTACCTCACTTGGTAAGGCAAGGCCGCACCACTCTGGTAAGACCCGTACTGGCTTCCCAGAACAGAGCTTACCAGTTCGAGTTGATGCATTTCCTTGCTGGTACCTTGTGCTAAACTCTTTAGAAAGGTTCAATTGACCATACCTAAGGTTCCTAACCCTCAACCATCGTTTGTTGGATCAAGATCTAGGTTGGAATGCAATTGAGTGCCTTTTAGGGATTTCTACACCTCAACTCTCGTGTGTTGGTACAGATCTACCCTAGCTGGTTGATTGGAGACCTAAGGCACCCTCTAATCTGTCGATTAGAGGAGAATTCAACCTCTCAGCTTCAATTCGAACTATTTTACCCTAAGCACTTGATTTGGATGAGAGAATGAGATGATCACATGACCTTGATAGGTTCGATCTAAACCTAGAGGTGCATCATACATGTCACACCCCCGGACAACTCGCCGCGCATTCAGACGCAAGGCGTTAAGCACATCACATACATTATCAATAACACAACCAACAAGCCACTATATTAACAGTAAAAGGAGTCCACAAAACAAATAGAAAGGGAAAATATGTCAGATATGGCTGGTCAAGCAGTTACCGCCATGTCTACACAATATATTGTTCATACAATGTAAATTAAAACAAATAGTGGCTACTTTAATAACTTCCGCTAATTCCTCACTCACGGCCTTCCTCCATGTCTCCTTCTTCATTTCCTGGAACTCACATAAAAGGATGGTACGGTGAGAGATCGAACTATCTCTCAGTGCAGGATTTAGTTCCAGCCCGGTGTTTTTACAAATCAATGCATTTAATATCCCAAAAAAAAACATAAAAGTAAAGTTTGCAAATTGTCCCCCAAATTTCCTATCAATTCGGATATGCAATCATTTAAAAACAATTTTCATTCCCGCCTCTTTTAAATTCACATTTAAGGTTTTTAAATTCCACACTCTGGAAATCCATGCCCGTACATGGAAATCCGGCGAATCGCCACACAAGGACGACCCGTTCAATCACACTCTAGATGGGCCATTGCGGGGACCCATCCGGCGAACCGCCACACAAGGACGACCCGTTCTGTTCACACTTCACACTCTGGGGTCTGCCACTCACGGACAGCCTGATTTTCAAAGCACATGCTGAGCCGCCTCACACGGACGGCCCTAATTTTAAAGAAAAACAATTCATTCACATTCCCCTTTCCCAATTCACATTCACAATTCCTGTCAATTCAATTCCTGTCAGTTCAATTCCATGCATCAAGAACTCCTATCATGCAATTCTAAACAAAATCAAACGAATGTTCGATATCCACAACATGCAGTTCATCTACCAGATTTGAAAAAGGATTTCTTACCTCAATCCATGCATTTTGTATTATTTGTAAAAAGACCAGGAACCCGCACCTGTATTCTCAGTGACCTCGCGTGTGTCGGGATCTCGCGTATTCTCAGCGTCTCCTAGAACCTCGCGGTTTGCTCCTAAGTTTATAAACGCTTGATTAGGTTCTTATTTCTATTTGTATTTAAGTCAATTGTCATCTAAACAACTTTAAAAACAATCATTTAATGGATTAATGGGTTCAAAATTTCTGTTTGGTTATTGGGTTCTAGGTTAATGGGTTAATGGGTTTCGGGTTAGGGTTGAGGGATTAATGGGTTTCGGGTTAGGGTTAGGGTTAATGGGTTAATGGGTCTTGGATCTAGGATTTCGGGTCTAGGTTTTGGAGTTCGGCCGGCCAAGGGAAAGGAGAGGGGGAGGGCGGAATAGAGAGAGAGGGCAGGGGGGTTCGGCTGGGGTTCTTTGGGTCGGCGGCGCTGGGGTTCTTCGGGTCAGCGGCGGCGGCCAAGGGAGGGGCGGGGTAGAGAGAGAGGCAGGGATGGGGTTCGGTTGGGGTAGAGAGGGAGGGCAGCGGCGGAGAGGGCAGGGGTGGGGGTTCGGTTGGGGTAGAGAGGGAGGGCAGCGGCCAAGGGAGGAGGGCTGTCGGGTTTGTGGTGATTGGCCTTGTGGCCGGCGGCAGCCAAGGAGAGAAAGGGGGGCGGAACAAAGAAAAAGAGAAAAAAAAAGAAAAAGAGAGAAAGAGAGGGAGAGACTTACAGTTAAAGTGAAGGGTTGGCTGTGGGAAGAGAGAGGAGAGGGGTAGATTAAATGGTGGGAAATTGGGCTGAATTTAGGTTTGGGCTTTTCCAATTTGAGTTTACTTAATAGATTACGACATCTATTAATATAATTTGGCTAAATTGAAACGATATTTTTCCTAAATTTTTACCGTATACTATATATTTATTCCTATTAATTGTTGATCTCTGATTTAATTCATTTTATTATTTTCTAAATTGGATTCTGTAAAAATTTAACCATACCAGTATTTAGAGGCGTTACAATACACAATCACAGCAAGCAAAGCAAGAGATAGCAAAGTAATCACAATCAATCAATCAAAAGAGTTCATACAAGATACAAGTCAAAGAAAGTCAAAACAAATCAAGAATCAATCTCTAAACCCTAGAAACTAAATAACTACTCACAGCACATGATCTGATCTAAAAATACAATAAAAGGGAGAGAGATAGCCATGGATCGAAGGGATCGAGAGGAGGAAGCTAGATCCGTCGAGTTTCGCCTCTTTCCTCTTCCTTCCTTCTTGCTCCTAGCTCCTTAGCTCTCTTTCTCTCTCTTACTGTGCTCTCAAATGGATCTAGAATGGAATCAATGTTGAAATTGGAGAGTTCCCCGCTTTAAATAGCCTCTGCCCAAATTTGAATCTGTCAGGACGCCTTTATGTACGGCCCGTACCAAATTGGTACGGCCTGGCCGTACCAGGCGTGATGAGCTGAAAAATGGCCAAGTCTGGTGAGACCCGTACCAAGCCTGGTAAGGGTCGTACCTCATCATCTGAATCGCCATTTCTTCGTGTGTTTTGCTCCAAACCTGCAGAAAACAAACAAACACTCAGCAGTACCAAATTCTAAAGATATATCGATGAAATGCACATAATTCAGGTGAATTAGGGCACGAATCTGGTACTAAAACAGGCCTAAAACAGACTAAATATGCGAGGTATCATTAATGACGCCCCTTGATTTAATTCTTCAATTTATCCTCCTTTGCTGCGCTCCCCATCCTCATATTCAAGAACCAGCAGGAGGTTCAGCAGGAGGTTTGGCGAAGGGAAGAGGCGAAGGGATGAAGGGAAGGGGACTGTAGGCCTCCATTTTTATTTTATGTGTTGTTCTTGAAGGGTAAAATGGGAAATACGAAAATATATTTTTTATACAACACTTTTCAGTATAAATTTACTCAAAAACGTATATCAAATGTACAAATGTGGCAATAGGGTAAATTTGATAATTTTAGGATGGCAAATAGGAAATTTTGAGTTTTGGGGTGGCAATTTAGTATTTTCCAAGTTTTGAGGTGGCATGGAGGAAATTTTCCCAATTTTTAGACCCGACGGATAGAAATTGAATGGATCGGACCTAAAATTTGAGTTAAATGATCGGGTCTAGCCGTCTAGGGCTTGAAACAAACCCAACTTATACGCCCGTTAACCACCCCTGACGAAAGATTTTAAAAACAACATTTTCTCAATAAGTCTGACATTATTTCCATTCATCGTTTTATAAAATAATTTTATATTTTTATAAATAAGAAGTTAACACTTTTACGAGAGTACATGCAAATTTTGTGTGTGATAAAATTTGAATCACGTACATATATTTTGTAGCGTTCGTTGTTGATATATTTCTCAATACTATTAAAATAGCCAATATCTTCACAAAAACATTCTCTTTTCACCTTTTTTTTTCATTTTACCTTATGAACCTTTAATAAAAAAGGAAATAGACCAATACAACCCCCCCACCCCACCCCCTCCGTAACAGAGAGTTCTTGATGTCTGATATTCATATGTCGACGGATTTCTAACTTTCGGATATAAACTGAGAAATGACATGCATAATTTATCAAATTAAGTACAGTATGTCTTCTAATAGTTTATCTCTGTATGACTGAAAGGGAAGAAAAATACTTTTGTAGTGTTGGAGAAACAAGAGAAGATCATCAAAAGATAAGTGCACTGACGAATGCAAGGAACGCTATTTAGTGTATTGATTAAACCCGGGCGGGTCGACCCGGACCGAGCAAACCCGTGATCCGAACCCGGACCGACCAGAATCCGACCCTAAAACCCGGACCGGACCGTCCTAACGGGTGGGCCGGGTTTCACTAGGGTCGGATCCGATTTTCTGAGCCAAACCCGCCTATACCCTACCCGTATGAACCCGCCTACCCGAACTCGACCCGGACCGGACCGCCCGAACCCGACCCAAACCCGAGTCAAACCCGGGCCAGACCGCCCGAACCAGAGCCTAAAACCCCAAACCCGAACCCTGCACCAGCCACCACGCATGGACATGGTCCAATAAACCGCGCAATAGGTAAAAAAATTTTTGAGGCAACCAAGATTCGAACCCATGACCTATTGGATAAGCAACATATCACTAACCACTACACCATCTCACATTTGTTGTCTAAATCTACTAACTTTTATATTTAACTTGAGTTGATTTTTAATATTTAATTTATATAATAAAAGTGTTAACATAATTAAAATAAATACATTTGTTGTCTAAATATGAATTAACATATATACATATTATTTGACATCTTAATTAAAATTAACATATTCATATGTTATTTGATATGTTAATTCTATAAACTTTAATTTGAATTAACATATGTATCTTCTTAATTAAAAATGTGTAAAAACTATAAATAAGCCTATAAACATAATTTATTAAAATTGGAACTATTTTTTAATTCAGAAAAAAATATGTTATTCCAGTTACTTCATATGTAAAAGATACAAATAACAAGAATAATACCAAGTTGGCATTAATGTAACACGATGAATTTTAAAGAAGCTACAGATTTGAAAACATTTTATAATATAAGAAATTCAAACAATATAGCAAAGTGCAGAATTAAAACTATTTAATAATACAAAAAAAATGAACAAAAAACCACAGTTAACTAAATATTTCAGTACAATAATGAATAAACTTCATACATAAGCGTGGGGCAAATAATAAACAAACTTTGAACGCATAAAATTGAAAAGAATATTGTTTTAAACTTTTAATCCTTTCTAAGACCTACTTGATCTAAAAATGTTACACCATCCAAAAACAATGATTTTTTACCTATCTAAAATATAGTAAATTTTTTTTAGAAAAATGTATAATTTGGTCTTCATGTACATGATAAGCCTCAATTATATATACCTTCGGTCGAGGTTTTACCTCCTAAACTGTGCCAAAACCCTTGTATTATAGTCTAGTTCAGTATAGAATGCACCATAGAACCAAGTTACTGCCCTTCCTTCATCTTATTTGCAGGAATCGAGCAAAAAGGAGCAAAACAGCATTTTGTGCGGGCCGCACGGATTCTGTGCGGGCCGCATCAATTTAACCGAAAGTTTTGCGACCTCTCGTGCGGGCCGCATGAAGGCCGCACGACCCTTCTTCCTTAGCCATTTTCTCAGTCGAAAAACCCACTTTTATGCGGGCCGCACGAATTCTGTGCGGGCCGCATCGATTTAACCGAAAGTTTTGCGACCTCTCGTGCGGGCCGCATGAAGGCCGCACGACTCCTCATGCCTTAGCCGATTTTCAGCCGACTTCCAGTTTGTGCGGCCCGCACGGACTTTGTGAAGGCCGCAGGAAGGCCGCACCAATGCCATTAATGCCTTAATTCATGATATCTTCTCAGATTTGCTGCCTGATTTTGGGAGATTGTTTCCCAATGCACGAAAATAGCTATATATGGGCCTGGGGGCAGCAGGAGAAGGTATTCTTCATCTTAGGTTTAATTTCCCCATCTCTCTACATAATTTCTCTCTTCTCCTCGTGATCAAAGGCAATTAAGAGCAAGGTTTGAAGGATTCTCGAGCAAGCAGAACTGAAGATTAAAGGCAGCGAGCGAAGAGATTGGTGTATTCTATTCTCTTACTTGTTTTACTTTGTTTTCATCATGATTTCTCTTGTAACTTTCTTGGATGTTAACTCACCCATGAGAGGCTAGATTTCCTCTCTAGGGGCTTAGGCTAGAAACATGAATTTGGTTTGAATCTATGTTTACTCGGATTGATTTCTTTATGATGATTGTTTGCATGATTGTTTATTCTTGTTGATTTTACAATTCATGTGCTTGTATGATTTGATTGCTTGTTAATTTCCCGCTTGAGTCTAATCAACTTAAGATGTTAGGAGTTATAATTAATGGTATCAAATTGTATACATGAATTACCTTAGGATCAAGATTAGAAATGACCAAATCTATTTCTTAGTCCGGAACCACTTGAACAAAGGTCGAATTAAGGTGAAGGACTTAACCGTGAAGCCTTATATTTGATTGGGACACCTAGAATTGAACCAAATATCGTATGAAGGACTTAACCAGTGAAGTATTGGTATTTAGGGATAAACTAGGCTAATCTGTGCTTATGGTCTAGATAGCTAGGGTGAAGAACTTAACCGTGAAGTCCGAATTATCTAGACACGTCATTAATTCACGAACGTGACCCTTTTTGGCATTTACGTTTAGAAACCCCATAATTGCAAACATGAGTTTAGAATACCAAGTAAATGAAGATTTGACCAAAGGATTGTAGGCCGATAGCCCCTAGACTCTTAACCATCTGAATCACAAACTCCTTTTCTTTGTTTGTTTAAAATTGTCTTGTTTTGATTCCAACTTTCAATCGGGTATTGAACCCAAGAACCAGTTTCACAACAAACCCCCCTTTTTACTTTATTTGCAATATTTTAGAGTTAATTAATTTAGTAGAAAGTATTATCTCCCGTTATCTTTGGATCGATACCTTTGATTACTACAAGGATAGATTGTGCGCTTGCAATTCAATCTAACTTTGCGTATTTAGGGTTTTATAAATTTAAAGCAGAAGTGTACGAAATAGATCCATTATTTCTATACCCAAAATACACAACAAGCTTTTGGCGCCGTTGCCGGGGATAACGGATAGATATTAATTTTTACTTTAAAAATTTATTCTAGAATTTTCTTTTATCTCATTTTATTGTTTCTTTGAGACTCACGTTTTTCTTCTCTCTTTTCACAGCTTTGAACACTGGCGCCTACCACTAGGAGCCAGAGTTAGAAGGACAAGGCGAGTTCGTCAAACATGGCCGAACATCCGATCTATGGAATGCCCTTAGATGGTGAAGAGGAGAACGGATCTCAAGCCAATGTTGACAATGATCCTCCCCACGAGAACCCATTCCACGGAGCATATGGAAGAGGCAACCCTCCACCGCCTAATCCGAACGACCGCCGTCCTATGCGAGAATTCATGAACCATCAAGACCCGCACCAACGCTTCGGCTATGTGGCACATGGGGGGACCAACCCCGATCTCAAACCCACTTTAATTCACTTGTTAGGTCAAAACCAATTTGGTGGTGCATTAAATGAGGACCCTCACCAACACTTGGCAATGTTTGAAGAACATTGTGGTACTTTTGCACCAAGGGGACCCCAACTTGATGCCTTGAAATTGAACTGTTTTCACCTTTCTCTTAGGGATGAGGCTAGGACTTGGTTAAGATTGTTAAACCCTAGGGTAACACAAACTTGGCCCGAAGTCCAAAAATTGTTTTTAGGCAAGTACTTTCCGCCTTCTAAAACCCAACACTTTAGGGCAAAAATCACCACTTTCAAACAAGGTGATGATGAATCATTAAGCGAAGCTTGGGATAGATGGCAAGAACTCTTGCGTTTGTGTCCAAACCATGGTATTGATGTGTGGCTATTGTTTCAGTTTTTCTATGCAGGATGCACATATGCGACTAAATCTCAACTGAATGCAGCTGCCGGTGGAAACCTAGCCAACAAGGATTCTGTAGAAGCCATGGAGATGATAGAGGACATGGCTATAAGTCAACGCGAATGGACTGCTGGAAGAGACGTGAAGAGGAGCAACACACCTGCTGGTATGCTGAAGGTAGATGAGGTAACTGCTTTGCAAGCAAAGGTAGAATCTCTCCAAACTCAAATGAAGAAGATGCAGCAGGTAAAATCTGTAGTCCAAAACTCACCATGTGGTATTTGTGGAGGTATGGACCATGCCACGATTGGATGTCTATACTCCACGGAAGGTAATGACACAGTTGAACAAGTTCATGGGTTGTTTTACAATGAAGGTGACAAAAGAAATAACTCATACAACCAAAACAACTCTAACACTTACAACCATGCCACAAGGTACAACCATCCTAATTTTAGGTGGAGAAATGACAATGAAAATCCGAACCCGAATGCGGTACCAAACCAAGGAAATAGCAACCATTACCAAAATCACAATTCAAACCAAGGTAATGGTAACCAATATCAAAACCGCCAAGGTCAAGGTCCACCATTGTCAAGGTTAGAGAAAATGATGGAAGAGTTCATGCTCTCTCAAAAGGAAACTAATCTTAGCAACAACAAAAGGTTTGATGAAATTTCAGATTCTTTTAGAACCGTGAACAACAGGATAGACTTGATGCAAACTCAATCTAGGTTGATTGAAGCCCAAGTGGCTCAACAAGCCGCTTCTGCCGCACGCACTCCAGGCATGCTTCCCGGAAAAACTGAGCACAATCCAAGGGAACATGCGAATGCGGTAACTCTCCGAAGTGGCACACAATACGACGGACCAAAATTGCCGGAAGAGGAGCCGCCCAAACAACCGACCGCCGCACCTCAAACAACAGAAGCAGGCTCTTCTGCGGCCTCAACTCCACCTTCCGCGCCCTCTTCCGCGACCTCAAGGCCAGCTCCCCAAATTTGCACAGATTTTCCTTTAGACCCACCAGTTTTCAAAGATCGCCAAAATTCTGGTAACTCTGATCCTAAAAAGGTAAAACCTTCTGATTATGTCCCTCCTCTCAGGTTTGTTCCCTTTCCTCAACGGTTAGTTAAGACCAAAATGGACCAACAATTTACCAAATTCATGGATCATTTAAAGAAAATGAACATCACCATTCCTTTTACGGAAGCCATTACTCAAATGCCATCCTACGCAAAATTTTTGAAAGAACTGTTGTCCAACAAAAGGAAATTGGAAGAGGTAGAAACTGTGGCATTGAATGCGGAATGTAGCGCACTTGTTTTGAACCAACAAATTAAATTACCCCCTAAACTGAAAGATCCGGGTAGTTTTACCATTCCGTGCAAAATTCGTGACACCACATTTAATCGATGTTTGCTAGATCTTGGTGCTAGTGTCTGTTTGATGCCCAAGTCGGTCTATGATAGACTAGGTCTAGGGGAATTGAAGCAAACTCGAATGTCCCTCCAATTAGCGGACCGATCTGTAAGATACCCTTCCGGAATTGCCGAAGATGTAATTGTCCAAATTGGAAAGTTTTATGTACCTGTTGATTTTGTTGTGGTAGAAATGGAAGAAGATCCTCACACCCCCCTCTTGTTTGGGCGTGATTTTCTAAGTACGGCAGGTACAAATATAGATGTTACAGGTGGAAAGATTTCTTTCTCGATTGGTGATGAAAAGGTGGAATTTAATGTTTTCAAATCTATGCAATTTCCTTCTAATGACAATGATACAATTTGCAGGATTGATGTCCTAGATACCATAATTGCTGCTCAAATTGTTAAGGAAACGGATGGTGGACAGCTGGAAGAAAATCTGGATGAAATCCTAGAGAAAAAGGAAGCTGAGACAGCTAATAATGATGACAGCGGAGATGTGTGCGGGCCGCACGAAATTTTGTGCGGGCCGCATGAATTCGTCCAGACGCAACCAACCGATTTGTGCGGGCCGCACGAAATTCTGTGCGGGCCGCATCAAAATGTCCGAGACCAAACTTCACCTTTGTGCGGGCCGCATGAAAATCTGTGCGGGCCGCATCAACCCGCAGAAACCACTAACACAATCGATTCGACCGATTCTTCTCCCAAACCGCCAAAACTTGAATTGAAACCTTTACCCCCCACTCTTCGATACGAATACCTTGGACCCGATGAGACATTTCCAGTTATTGTTAACTCTACCCTAGACAAAGATGAGACAACCCGACTTCTCCATGAACTTAGATTACACAAGAAAGCGATAGGGTACACCATTGATGATCTGACCGGGATCAATCCAAACCTTTGCATGCACCGCATCTTGATGGAGGATGGCCACAAACCTTCGATTGAGGCCCAAAGAAGGCTCAACCCTAATCTCAAAGAGGTGGTCAAGAAAGAAATCCTCAAACTCCTCGATGCCGGCATCATCTACCCGATTTCCGATTCAAAGTGGGTAAGTCCGGTTCATGTGGTCCCGAAAAAGAGTGGAACAACAGTGACTAAAGGTAAGAATGGTGAATTGATACCAACAAGGGTGGTCACCGGATGGAGAATGTGTATAGATTATCGCAAGCTCAACAATGCAACACGAAAAGATCATTTTCCTTTACCCTTTATTGATCAAATGCTTGAACGACTTGCTAATCATTCTCATTTTTGTTATTTAGATGGTTACAGCGGTTTCTTCCAAATACCAATCCATCCTGATGACCAAGAGAAGACCACGTTCACTTGTCCCTTCGGTACCTTCGCGTATCGAAGGATGCCGTTCGGTTTGTGTAATGCTCCCGCTACTTTCCAAAGAGCCATGATGGCTATTTTTTCTGACTTGCTTGAAAATTCTATGGAAGTTTTTATGGACGATTTTTCTGTTTATGGCACTAACTTTGATGAATGTTTGTCTAACTTGTCCAAAGTTTTAGAAAGATGCGAAAAGGTCAATTTGGTTCTAAATTGGGAAAAGTGCCACTTCATGGTGCAACAAGGAGTAGTGCTTGGGCATGTTGTTTCTTCGCGAGGCCTGGAGGTTGACAAGGCCAAGGTGGAAGTAATTGAGAAATTGACAAACCCAACAACTGTGAAGGATGTGCGAAGTTTCTTGGGTCATGCGGGGTTTTACCGCCGCTTTATTAAAGATTTTTCAAAAATTTGTAAACCTTTGACAAATTTGACTATGAAAGATGCTGAGTTTATTTTTGATGAAAATTGTGTTGACGCTTTTTGTAGGATCAAAAATGCGCTAATCTCGGCTCCCATTCTTCAACCACCAAATTGGGACTTGCCGTTCGAGATCATGTGTGATGCCAGTGACTATGCGGTTGGAGCCGTGTTGGGGCAAAGAATTGACAACAAACCTCACGCCATATACTATGCAAGCAAGGTTTTGGACGAGGCGCAATTGAACTACACAACCACCGAAAAAGAATTCTTAGCCGTGATATTTGCCATCAACAAATTTCGGCCCTATTTGGTGGGGTCAAAAGTGATTGTCTATACTGATCATGCCGCCATCCGCTATCTAGTCAACAAGAAGGATGCCAAGCCACGCCTTATCCGATGGATCCTACTTCTTCAAGAGTTTGACTTAGAAATCCGAGATAAGAAAGGGACCGAAAACTCCGTAGCGGATCACTTATCCCGACTCAAAACCATGCCTACCAAAGATGACCTCCCTATTGATGACTCACTTCGAGATGAAAGACTTTATGCCATTTCCATCTCTAAAATACCATGGTATGCCGATTTTGTTAACTATCTTGCTTGTGGTGTCTCACCGCCGGACCTAACCTACCAACAAAAGAAAAAGTTCATGTCGGATGTAAAGCACTACTATTGGGATGACCCTCTATTGTTCAAATTGGGGGTCGATGGAATTCATCGGCGTTGTGTGCCGAAGGAAGAGTTTGAGCCAATTCTCGCATGTTGCCATTCTTCCTCTTATGGTGGGCATGCATCCATGAACAAAACCTCTTCAAAGACGCAAAAGATTTTGTTCTTCGATGCGACAAGTGCCAACGAACCGGCAACGTTTCCCGAAAACATGAGATGCCTCTTAATGGGATACTCGAAGTTGAGTTGTTCGATGTTTGGGGAATCGACTTTATGGGACCCTTTCCTTCTTCTTGCAACAACAAGTACATTCTCGTAGCCGTCGACTATGTCTCCAAATGGGTCGAGGCCATCGCAAGCCCAACCGCTGACTCCGCCGTGGTAAGAAAACTCTTTCAAAAAACTATTTTTCCTAGGTTTGGTGTGCCACGAGTGGTGATCAGCGATGGCGGTTCTCATTTCATCAACCGCCAATTTGATAACCTCTTGTTCAAATATGGAGTCAAGCACAAGGTGGCCACACCATATCACCCACAAACAAGTGGCCAAGTCGAGGTTTCGAATCGGGAGATCAAAAGTATTTTGCAGAAGGTGGTGAATTCGACTCGCAAGGATTGGTCTCTCAAGCTTGATGAAGCGCTTTGGGCTTATCGCACGGCCTACAAAACTCCGATAGGTATGACCCCTTTTAAATTTGTTTATGGAAAACCGTGCCACTTGCCAGTTGAATTGGAACACAAGGCTTATTGGGCCATCAAGACGCTCAACTTGGACATGAAAGCCGCCGGCGAAAAACGAATTCTTGACCTTCACGAATTGGAAGAGTTGCGCCTCAACGCCTATGAAAACGCGAAACTATACAAAGAGAAAACCAAGCGTTGGCATGACAAGCACATTGTGCGGCGACAATTCCAGGTAGGTGACTCTGTCCTTTTGTTCAATTCCCGACTTCGTATTTTTCCCGGAAAATTGAAATCTAGGTGGAATGGCCCCTATCAAGTTCAACAAGTTTTCGATCATGGAGCTATCGAGATTTGGAGCGAGAAAACTGGCTCATTTAAGGTGAATGGACAACGGCTCAAACATTTCTATCAACATGAGGCCATTGGCGACAAGGAGGTCATGCACCTCACCGATCCACCCCCTTCGAACTGAGAATGGAGGGAGTCGAGCTTTCGACTTAAACTTAAAGCGCTTCTTGGGAGGCAACCCAAGTTTTCTCACTCTTAATTTTTATTTTCACTTCTTCAATTTCTGTTTTTTTTACTTGTTTCTTGCATTTTAAATTTTTCTTGATTTTTGGAAAATTTTTCAGGATTTTTGGAAGACGTTTTTCGCAGCACTTTATGCGGGCCGCACTAATTTTATGCGGGCCGCATCGATTTACCCGAGAGTTGTGCGGCCCACTGTGCGGGGTTCAGCAATTCTTGTGCGGGTCGCACAAATTCAAACTTGGGGGATCGACGCTTATCTGTAAAAAAAAAAAAAAAAAAAAAAAAAAAAATTAGGACTTTTAATTTTTGCGGGCCGCACGAAGCGAACAGGTGCCTCATTAATTAGGCGCGATTTTTGGAAACCCTTTTCTCCTTCACCCGTTCCCCTGTCTTTCCTTTCTTCCCCACCCCTTCTATTTTTCTCCAAACCCTACCTCTCCCTCTCTAAAGCCTCCATCTCCCTCTCTTTTGACGAACTTTCAAGCATACCACCACGCCGACCTCCTCTTCCCTTCTCTCTGCCGCTACTCTCCTTCTCTAAAAAGGCCGCCACCCCTTCTCTTCCTCCTTCTCCTTGAACCGGTGTCTCTCCACCTCTACACCGTTTCTTCACGACTCCACATGGATCTACCCCTCAAAATCAAGGTTAGATCTCCTCTTTTCTTGTTTTTCTAGTTCTTTTCTTTATTTTGTGGATTTCTAGTTAGTTTTTTGCGTCGATCTACTACAATTTGGGGCCAACTTGCCATTTTTGCAAAAACAGAGGATTTTGGGTTTTACATCCACTGTGCGGGTCACTGTGCGAGCTTCTCAGGCCGCACAAATTTTTGTCGTTTTCTTTCAATTTCTGAGGATTTACTAAATTTCGGATCTGAATTTTTCGCGGCCAACTTTTCTCTCACTGTTCGTGCGGGCCGCACAGAATTTAACATAGGCCGCACAAAATCTTGAACAGGCCGCACAAACCTCTGTTGCACCCGAATTTTGAAAATTTTCGTTTCAAATTTTATTTTTTGTGTTCGTGTGACTGCACCTTGGTACCGTGTAGACCACACCATTCTCTCTTTCTCTAACTTCTACAGATGCCTCCACGAAGAAACCCTAAACGGCGCAAGGAGACTAGTGGGGCCGGCCAAACAAGTGCTCCCAACTCGGAACAACCTCATCCTTTGCGTGGCTATTTCGATGGCTTCGAGTCCGACCCTCTAAGCAACGAGCACCAAGAACGCCTCGACCATCTATGCTACCACCGCACCGTTGTCGCCTCTCGATGGATGGACATCCCGACTCTTAACGAGCTCGGCCTCTATGACACCGTCCACATGCTCACCGAGCGCATCGGCTTGTGGGACTTCCTTAGCACCCCATGCCCAACCTACAAAGGACTTACTCTAGAGTTCCTTGGCACCGTGGAGTTCAGCCGCGCCACCAACGTCATCAGCTTCCAACTCGGCGGCCAAAAATTCAATCTCACCTCCACCGAACTCATGGAGATTCTCAACCTCCCCACCACCAATGTCTCTCACATGAATGACACTTGCACCTTCCAAGGGGACATGAATGAATCCCGCTTCAAGAGTTTCATCATCGACCCAAACACCGGTCTCAACCCTCAACGGGTCCGACTCATCAAGCACCCCGCTCTCCGTTACATTCAGCGAGTTCTGGCGCTCACACTTTTTGGGAGAGGTGAGACAAGTTCTTGTTTCCAAAAAACTGAGAATTTCTATCTTTATTGTATGTTGCGCAGGAATATGGATGAGATGTCGCTTCAACCAAATCTTGGCTACTATCTCGCTAAGCACCTTCATGCCGTAGCCACCGAGCACCGCCCAAATGGTAAAATTTCTTGTGGTGGTGTGATCACCAAGATTGCTCGAGCCCTCCGAGTCAATGTCCCCGATGATCCGGTGAGCCCCCCTTACACCCTCGATATCCCAGGTCTCTCGCACATGCTGCTCATTGTGCGCTCTCCCAACCAAGACTATTGGATAAGTGACGGCCCCGGCAACTATGGCTACCGCTTACCTCTCACCACAGTCCTTGATCCTCGGCGGCGTGCCACATGGAGTCTCACCGACGAGCCCGTTCTCTTCCACCCCGATGCTCCACCACCACCTCCCGTCGCCGAACAAGGTGTGCCCAACCAAGCCGCGCCGGCCGGTCCTTCTAATCAAGCCATCATGGATTATTTGGTAGGCATGAACGAAGACTGGTCCGCCTCCTTACAATTGGTCAATGATCGACTCAACTCCCTTCAGGTCAAAGTAAACGAATACTCGTACCCTATCTACCAAGCCGAGGAGGATGCCCACATGGCAAGGTGGTATGCTCAACAAGCCTTTAAGCGTTCCGGCGGCGAACCCACTGAAGACCCGCCCACACCACCGCGAGAGCGTCGCCGCCGTCAAGAAGCGCAACGAGAAACCGCTTTTCCACCCAAACATGCCTCCACACCTCGTCAATACCCGGCTGGTACCTTCTCATCTTCCGGGCCATCCTCTACACCGCAATGAGGCGCCCCCGCCTCTTCCTTCGCCTTCGACTCGTCCACCATCTTGTGAGTTTATTTTCTTCCCTTTTTCCTTTTTGTGTGAATGATTGCATTGGGGACAATGCTTTGTTTAAGCTTGGGGGGATTGGAAGAAAAATTGTATCTGCATTTAGGTCGTGTTTAAATTTTCATAATTTGCATTTTAGGAGATAGGTTTGTGTGATTGCTTGATTTAGGGACCTGTTTGAAATTTTTTTTTTTTTTGGAAATAGCTTGGATGACTTTGAACAATTTGAACTAACTTCACAATTGCTTAAAGAATTTCATAAGATGAGATGTTTTCGGATTTTGGAAAAATGAAAACTTGGGTTTTATCGAAAAAGCATTTTGAAACCAAGGTATGCCTTTCTAATTGGGAAGTTGGGATTTTAATGATAGAAAGATTATAATATCCATATGTATGAACGAATATGTTTGGATGTGTGTATTCATGGTATTATCGCAGCACCAAAAATTGAAAAAGAATTAAATGTTGAAAACTTCACCTCGGATTCCGCTTGCCTATGTTACGGCGATATGACGTACTTAAGGTTATGAATCCTTGACACTTTGTTCCGCTAGTTTGCCCGATAAAATGGCCGAGTTTACATCACAAATGTGAGTTCGTGTCATGGAAGGGTAGAACCAAGAACATGCAAAAGCACTTTTAAATCAAAACGGTTGGGTATGGTTAACTACTTATAACTAGCCGGTTTTTGTATTGAGGATAAAGTTCATAGTGTCACAAGTAACAACGAAAAGAAAAGGAATAGTAAAAAATTATGCATGATACCAACACACGAAACTTTATAACTTTCTAGCCCAAGCTTGTTCCAAGCTTGGGGGGGGGCCAAAAAAGGAAAATCACCACAAAACGGGGGCATATTTTTGGTCGAAAAGTGAAACATTGATAACTCAACGATTAGTTTTTACAAATACAAAAGCGTCTTTGAATGCGAAATTTGATTTGTTAATTAGTGATGTGAATTAGAGTTGATCATGGAAATTTCAAAATTGTTGCCCAAAAAGATTCTCGAGTTTTTAATGATAGCAAGCTCATACAAACCTTTCGCATTTAGAGTCATACTTGGAATTTGGTTAGTTTAGAAACCGGACATACACCTAAGTTTGGATTTTTGCTTGAGGGCAAGCAAGGTTTAAGCTTGGGGGATTTTGATAAGCCTCAATTATATATACCTTCGGTCGAGGTTTTACCTCCTAAACTGTGCCAAAACCCTTGTATTATAGTCTAGTTCAGTATAGAATGCACCGTAGAACCATGTTACTGCCTTTCCTTCATCTTATTTGCAGGAATCGAGCAAAAAGGAGCAAAACAGCATTTTGTGCGGGCCGCACCAATTTATCCGAGAGTTTTGCGGGCTCTCGTGCGGGCCGCAGGGAATTTGTGAAGGCCGCACGACCCTTCTTCCTTAGCCATTTTCTCAGTCGAAAAACCCACTTTTATGCGGGCCGCACGAATTCTGTGCGGGCCGCATCGATTTAACCGAAAGTTTTGCGACCTCTCGTGCGGGCCGCATGAAGGCCGCACGACTCCTCATGCCTTAGCCGATTTTCAGCCGACTTCCAGTTTGTGCGGCCCGCACGGACTTTGTGAAGGCCGCAGGAAGGCCGCACCAATGCCATTAATGCCTTAATTCATGATATCTTCTCAGATTTGCTGCCTGATTTTGGGAGATTGTTTCCCAATGCACGAAATAGCTATATATGGGCATGGAGGCAGCAGGAGAAATTATTCTTCATCTTAGGTTTAATTTCCCCATCTCTCTACATAATTTCTCTCTTCTCCTCGTGATCAAAGGCAATTAAGAGCAAGGTTTGAAGGATTCTCGAGCAAGCAGAACTGAAGATTAAAGGCAGCGAGCGAAGAGATTGGTGTATTCTATTCTCTTACTTGTTTTACTTTGTTTTCATCATGATTTCTCTTGTAACTTTCTTGGATGTTAACTCACCCATGAGAGGCTAGATTTCCTCTCTAGGGGCTTAGGCTAAAAACATGAATTTGGTTTGAATCTATGTTTACTCGGATTGATTTCTTTATGATGATTGTTTGCATGATTGTTTATTCTTGTTGATTTTACAATTCATGTGCTTGTATGATTTGATTGCTTGTTAATTTCCCGCTTGAGTCTAATCAACTTAAGATGTTAGGAGTTATAATTAATGGTATCAAATTGTATACATGAATTACCTTAGGATCAAGATTAGAAATGACCAAATCTATTTCTTAGTCCGGAACCACTTGAACAAAGGTCGAATTAAGGTGAAGGACTTAACCGTGAAGCCTTATATTTGATTGGGACACCTAGAATTGAACCAAATATCGTATGAAGGACTTAACCGTGAAGTATTGGTATTTAGGGATAAACTAGGCTAATCTGTGCTTATGGTCTAGATAGCTAGGGTGAAGAACTTAACCGTGAAGTCCGAATTATCTAGACACGTCATTAATTCACGAACGTGACCCTTTTTGGCATTTACGTTTAGAAACCCCATAATTGCAAACATGAGTTTAGAATACCAAGTAAATGTAGATTTGACCAAAGGATTGTAGGCCGATAGCCCCTAGACTCTTAACCATCTGAATCACAAACTCCTTTTCTTTGTTTGTTTAAAATTGTCTTGTTTTGATTCCAACTTTCAATCGGGTATTGAACCCAAGAACCAGTTTCACAACAAACCCCCCTTTTTACTTTATTTGCAATATTTTAGAGTTAATTAATTTAGTAGAAAGTATTATCTCCCGTTATCTTTGGATCGATACCTTTGATTACTACAAGGATAGATTGTGCGCTTGCAATTCAATCTAACTTTGCGTATTTAGGGTTTTATAAATTTAAAGCAGAAGTGTACGAAATAGACCCATTATTTCTATACCCAAATACACAACAGTACATTTTAATATGAAGATCATATTTAACGGTTCGAGTTGACTGTTTAAACTTTAAAATAGAGATATAAATCTATAGCATGGCTCAATCCATACCATAACCTCGCTCGGCACGGAAATTATATACTAGAACAAAATTTACTATATAATAGCAATTCTTTTTCTTATTTTTTAACCTGCAAACTAGAACAAAATTATGTAAACACCGTATTCTTTGTCAAACGACCAACTCTAAAAATTTATAAATTTAATATAAAAAAGGTTCTAGCTATTTTTTTTTTTTAGCATCCAATAAATATCAAATAGTTGATAGCATTTCTTACAAAGTTAGCATCCAAAATGCCAATGTAACCACAAGGCACATCGCATTACCTCATCCAAAGGCGGATCCAGTAAAAATAATTATTTTTAACATTTCGACGTTTATACATTATTTTGTTTATAAATAAAGTAAAATGTTATAAGTATTGTAAATTAATTACACACTTAGTATGATTTTTTTTATATAATTAACTTTCAATATATCTTTTATTCTAGTTACACCACTTAACATTTCAACATAAAAATAGCACTAATTTTGATAACAATGATGTTTATTCATTATAATACTAATTTTGATAACAATGATGTTTATATAATTTCATAATACCGTCTGGTTATAAGTTATAACTATATCGCTAACTCAATATTTTTATAAGAATAACAAATCAACATTCTTTGAATTAACATTATTTCAAAAGTATACAAATTAAAACAATATTTGTACTATTCCAAACGATACAAAATTAATACTATTTTCATACTACTTAAATTAACATTATTTTCACACTATTATCACAGACTCGATTTAGATAAATATTATTATTAATGACACGTCAAACACACTCTATAGTATAAAATTTTTTTTGCGGAGAATAAGAGCTGATTCACAGTAACATAATATTTTACTCTAAATTATACGTAAAATTATATATGAAAACAGAAAAATAAGTTAGAACACGTTATATTTATTTTTTTAAAATAGATTTTTTTAAATTCGGATTTTACATATGAATACGTAAAATTTGGATTTTTAAAAATATATTGAGTTCAAATAAAAAAAAACAGAAAAAAAACAGCCCCGAAAACCCCAAACAAAACAGAAAAAAAACCGGACCCGGACCGGAGCGACCCAAAAAAAACCCGGGTACCCCTACCCGACCTAACCCGTGGACCGGGCGGATTTGGACCGACCCGACCGACCCGGCCCGTTTTCGATACACTAACGCTATTGTTCATAATCAATGGGTACATATATAGATATAAAAGACTAAAATTTAGGTGTTATGAATAGCATAAGGCTTAGCTGTTATGGATAGCATAAGGTCTTCCGTGCTACGGGCTCAAAAACATGTCGTATAAACTTCAAACTTCGATCTAAGTAGCTCAGTAAATTGATTATATAATGAACTTGTAGAATACCATTTTTTACTTTTTTTGAATTTTTTTATTATTTTTATGATTTATGAAATATGGAAAAAAAATAGCTTAAAATACTAGCAATTTTATTTTATTTTTAAGTCATATTTTTCCATATTTCATAAATCATAAAAAATAGTAAACAAATTTCAAAAATAACAAAAATTAGTATTCTAGAAGTTCATTATATAACTAACTTACTAAGCTACTTAGATCGAAATTTGAAGTTTATACGATAGATTTGTGAGGTCATAGCACGGAAGGCCTTATGCTTAAAAAAAAATTGTTCCATTTTTTCCAACTGACGTTTTAAATGAGCAAAACTAGGGTGTGATGTGCTCGTCAAGAAGGATTGGTGAGCACATCTCCAAAAGGCTATTGGATTGACTTCGAATTACGAATCCAAACCGTTGAAATTCATATACTTCGTGAGTGATGCATGTACATGCAAAAATTTTAAAGTTTCGAATTCATTTAGTACATGAAAAATGAATACATAAATTCGAAACTTTAAAAACTTTGCATGTACATACATCACTCACGAAGTACATGAATTTCAACAGTTTAGATTCGTAATTCGAAATCAATCCGATAATCTTTCGGAGATGTGCTCACTATACCTCTCGGTGAGCACATCTTTGCTCAAATAAAATACATAAATATCATAGCTACGGCGAATCATCCGATCAATGCAGGACGACTGGACGAGCGACAATGTATTATTATATTTCACACATGTTGATAAAGTAATAACAACAATTTTATATTTCATAAAAGTCTTTTAAACACAGAACAGCAAAAACATTCGATCCCATAACTGAAACGTACGATGCTTTGTATTTTTGTAAAATTAAAATAAATAAGAAAGGGATAATATATTTCGGTTCCATTTCAACAAGAACAAATTTACCTTTTTTCCAACGACCAAATCAACAGCTTCTCTACGAAAAGCCGTAAAAACATATTTTTCCTAAAAGAAAACTCAACGAGCAAAAATTAGTCGTTTTTAAATGACAACGTCAATATTATTTTTAAAAACAACAAACAGATAAAGTTTTGTAGAAATTCCGCATATCTTCAAAACAAAATTTATGTTGCATACGATTCACGATAAAATTTGATTGATTATAACAACAAAAATATGCAACTTACAATACTCGATTGACGAAGATAATATATTATAGAGTAATTATATTTCCCCTTCTTTCCCTCTCAAAAATCAAACGTCCCCGATCTCACACCTTGATCAATTAAAGTGCCACATATAGAGATAAAATAACAGGTCCAGAATATAATTTCCACTTTTGACCTTTATTGCCTTCTTTTCTCCTGATCATCTTTTTCCCTTTTCTGCATGCACAAACTTTGAAACCCCTCGAAATGTAACGTTGATACCTAGAGGCAG